>JANHGB010043903.1:0-55328 GCA_026283785.1 Coracopsis vasa
GCACTTGGGGCCCCAGAGCTGGATGCAGTATGCCAGGTGAGGTCTCATGAGAGTGGAGTAGAGGGGGAGAATCAACTTTCTGGCCTGCACATGCACATTGCTGGCTCATGTTGAGCTTCTCATCAGCCAGCACCCCCAAGTCTTTCTCCTCAGGGCTGCTCTTCTATTCTCTGCCCAGCCTGTAGTTGTGCTTGGGATTGCCTTGAACCAGGTGTAAGACCTTGCACCTTGCACTTGGCTTGGTTGAACTTTATGAGTTTTGCACTGACCCACCTCTCCAGCATGTATACATTCCTCTGGAGGGCATCCCTTCCCTCCAGCATGTCAACCACACCACACAGCTCAGTGTCATCAGCAAAGCTGCTGAGGACACACTCAATCCCAGTTGTCTGTGTAGCTGACAAAGATGTTAAACAGTGCTGGTCCCAGTACCGACCTCTGAGTGCCACCACTCATCACTGGACTCCACTTGGACATCGAGTCATTGACCACAACTCTGTGTGACCATCCAGTCAATTCCTTATCTGCCAAGTGGTCCATCCATCAGATTCATGTCTCTCCAGTTTAGAGATGTCATGAACCTCTCTTGGTTGTTTCTTCAATCACTTGGAGACAGAAGTTATCATCAATGCATTTCAGGAACCTCCTGGATTACTTGTGCCCTGCTGTGTTGTCCTTCTAACAGATATCAGGGTGGTTGAAATCCCCCCTGAGGACCAGGGATTGTGAATGTGAGGCTACTCCTATCTGCCTGTAGGGGGTCTCATCTGCTTGGTCTTCCTAGTTGGGTGGCCTGTAACAGACCCCAATGGTAATGTTACCTGTCCCAGGCCTCCCTTTAATCCTGACCCATAAGCTCTCTGCTGGCTCCTCATCCATCCCCAGGCAGAGCTCCATGCACTCCATATGGCCATTGACATTGAGGGCCACACCTCCTCCTCATTTCCCCTGCCTGTCCTCCTTAAAGAGTCTGTATCCTTCCTTTCTAACATTCCAGTCATAGGAGGTATCCCACCACCTCTCCACAATGCCAGTCAGATTGTAGCCCTGCAGGTGTGCACGTCTCTAACTCCTCTTGTTTATTCCCGTTGCACTATGTGTTTGCATAGAGGCATTTAAGTTGGGCCTCAAGGAAGACAACTTAGTGGTTAGAGTAGCTGGAATTCCTTTGTGCTGCTCTTCAGGTGCTCTCCTGCTGACCTGTGATCCCTCTCGAGGCTTTGGGCATCTTCTGCTGGCATCTCCTCCTGCACCAAACTGGTAGGAATGGGATGGATTGAAGTTCCCTTCCTCTGGCAACTTTATTTTAAAGACCTCTTCACTAGCTTGGTTATCTTCAGTTCATGCTTACAAGACAATAACAAACTGCTATCTGCAATCTTTTTAGGACTAGTAATTTATTCATAGGTTACATGGCACTATTCAGTGATTTGGGAACAAGATTTCTCTTGCTCACATTGAAGTATAATTTGCAATCTCTTGAGTAAAGACTGCATTAGTGTTTGACCCTGTAATAATGACAGTTCTCTGTATGTATGTTGTTTTCTTGATTAGCTCAGCCCCGAGGGGTGCTTTCGAAAGCGTACTAGATATTTAGGCAGAAATACAAAATATATGTAATCCTCAAAAGTATTGGAAAACTGATTGCAGTAGGAAAAAACATAGTGTTTAACAACCATTTGCAACAAGTACTTTTGCGCTGAACAAATTGTTTTTGTTGACGTCTCAAGTAGAAGGTTCATTTGAAGTGAAATAATGACTAACAGGGCGGCATGAGTCTGCAGATCTTGGCCTTGTCTGTCGATTGGCTATTAGTGTGTCACGTAAGCTGTGCTTAACTAAAGCCTGAGCTGGACGCTCCATCTAAAATCACTATTTTTAGTTTATATATAAACAACTTCTTCAGAAATCTCCCTTCTAAGCTGAATTGTTTTGTTCCAAAGGTGAATTGATTTGGGAAAGTTAAAATAAAAACCTGTTTGGCCGTGTTTGAGTTGTGAGCATGAAGATAAATACATACTTTGTACTTCTATTAATGGCAGGGAGACAGAGGGACTTCCAGAAGGTCAAACAGCTTGTGGTATACACAGGAACCGAATCAAAATGTGCAGAAACCAGCACTGTGATCAGCAACCAGAATGTATTGTCTGTAATTAAATATTATGTTGTCAGACATATTTTCTTCCTGCTTGATTAACCATAATAAAGCATAATTTGCTCTAGAGGTGCTTCCACACTAATGGAGGTCACTTGTCACCTTTCAGATCAGTGTGAAGTGGCCAATCCTTATGTTTTGAAGTGTATTTCAGAAGTGTGACTCTAATGGTCTTGCAGAGCTGTAGGAAACAGTGCTGCTAATGTAGCTTGGAAGGTGGAGTACTTCTAAATGAGCAGTTGGGTGCATGACTGATATAGCCTGACTAAGAATGTTTTGAGAGAGAATTAAAAATGTAATCTACTTGCTGCCACATGAATGACCTTACTAGGTCTTCCATCTCCTACCTTCCCCAGGATCCTCTCTGGTATGTCTGCTCCTGTCCCTCCATTAGTTGTACAAGTAGAAGCAATCTTTTCTCTTTCTCTGGGCTGTGCTGCGTTAATTCCAGCTGTGGTGACTCTGCAGTACCTTCAGGAACAGCTGGCTGGACACAGCAGCTGGAGAGCACAGCTGTGACCAGCCAAGTCCCATGTGCTTGATCTCTTTTTGGCTTTAAGAGCTGCATCTTGTTCGGTTTTTGGACTGGGGTCTTCAGGGGAAGGCTAATAATGGGTTTGAATACATGACGTATCATGCAGGCTGCAGGAGGGATGTCCAGGAGACAGAGTCTTCCTTTGCTGACTCGTTTATCTGTGTTCATACTGGATACAAATATCCTAGAATTGATGTATCACTTAAACTGATTACCAGGTGAAAGCCTTCACAAAGCCTTTCCTTTTGAATCCTTTTCCAGTGTTGTGCAATTCCACATTCAAATATGCAGGCATGGAGGTGTGACATTGATGGTGTTCTTATTATTTAAAATGAAAACCTGCAAGGGAAGCAAAGCAGAAAGGTGAAGCTAGTTCAAAATAGTGGAAGTGGGACATCTGAAAATTGAACTTCTGTTGAATATAAATTTGTGACATGTCATAAAGAAAAATAGGCATGGCTTAGTCCTACAAATAATAATATGTAATTCCTGCAGCAAGGATGTGCATAAAATAGTGTTGCTGAGAAGCAAGGTTCTGAGTTTTCTGTGGAAGGGGGCTTGCAGAACTTCTGGATCTTGTCCTGGCCATAGGACTGCATCTCCTCACAGTCAGGAGCTCAGGGGCACTTGGTACTTGCCGCTGTTGGCAAGCAGAAGGAGCATCCATGAACAGGATGTGTGAAATTTGGTTAGGTGTTTCACTGGCTTGTGTAAGTCTCATTGTGAGAAGGTGAAAAGTTCTCAAGAACTGCTGTGGCAGCATACAATGTTAGAAGATTAATGCTTTAGGATCATTAATGACTTAAGCATCTGTAGCATATGGAACTCACAAATCTCTCCACGGTAGAACAAGAAAGATGACTAGTCCTGAAGGTAGATAGGAAAAGTTACTAATGTGACATATGTATCTTCTGAATTCTTGTCTTGGGTGGAGTTGCTTATAATTTTCCAGCCATGTGCTCTCTGATTATTTCTCATATGAGAAGGCTGATTTTTTAAAATGTGACATCTAAAATGTCATGAAAATAAACTTCTTGGAGTGTGTTTGAAATTATTTGTTCACAGAGACTGTCTTCTGCAGAGGATTGAGCATTGAGCTCTGCAACTGTTCTAGCTTGGAATGTATTTGAAACTGGTTTTGTGTGTATGTATCTTACATAGATCTTCATTCTATACAGATCTCTATTTTACATATATTTTTTAACATATATTTTATATTCTTGTGTGTGTATGTCTTTTACAAAAGGCAGTGTGTCTTTCAAGTGTCAGGAAAAGAAATGCCTCACAGAACATTAAAAGGACTTCCAGTTATATAGAACAAAATTGCTCACAAAACTGTGTTAATATAATTCTCTTGGGCTAAATTAGGGTGGGAGGAACAGCTTCTCTAACCTTACTGACCAGGGAAAAAAGCTTTAAATGAGGGTGGTCTTTACAAATGTTTTTCTTCTCATTCCTTCACTTGTGGTTTAATATAAGTATGATTTGATCCTCTGTAGCTCCCACAGGTGCTCTTGGTTTGATTCTCCAGCATAGCCTTTCCTGTGCCCTCAAAGCTCCATCAGGGCTCAGGCATAGCTGGCACTGTAAAATGTGAATGAGTTGGAAACATTTTGTTTTAAAGAGAAAAACTGGGAATAGTGGGGAGCCTGCTGGCTGTCTCCAGTTGTGCTGTGTTTAGCCCAAGCAGCCCTGCCCTGTTGAAGAGCAGGGTTATGTTCCGCGAGGGAGGGGGGGAGTTTGCCTTTGGTGAGACTCAGTCTTTCTGCTGGGGTGAGGAGGCAGAGGTGTGCCCATGCCAGTATTCTGGGGCTCACTGGATGGAGGGAGCTTTTGAGCTCCTGATGATGCAAGAACATTGGGTCTAAAATGGGCTGAGACAGTACTCGTAATAGTGTTGCTGTGCTGAAAATGCCACTTCTCATCTGTTTTGTAACTGTAGGGCATTAGAAAGAGGAAATGACCTTTCTTTCCTTTTGTTCCTGTTCTTACTGTGATTCACAACCTGAAAAGCTTATTCTACCCTAGGCTGTTTTGGAGTTCTGTGCTTTCACTAATGCTGCATTCTTGACTGTATCTCTCCCATTTAACCAAGAGCTGGTGACTTAGCATCTCGATGTAGGTCTTTTCTTATGGATACCTGTAATTGGTCTTCTGCCTGATGGCATAAATTGTCATATACGAAAAGCCAGATAAACTTAATAATGATGAAGGCTTCCTGATACTTTTTTTTGAGAGCCATGAAACTTGTCTGTGGATTAAAGAAGTCTTCTGGGCTTATGAATGTTTAGTGATGCTACTGAGGTCACATGCCAATAATTTTTTTGTTGTTGGGTTTGGTTTTGTTGCTTTTTGTTTGTTTGTTTTTCCTTTCATAGCCTTCTCTCTATTTGCACTGGAAAAGTTGGGCAGCTTTTGGTTATGACAAAAAAAATCTTAGTTTAGGAAAAAACTGTGGTGCTTCTATAATACACCTGTAGGAGGCTCTGATACATGACCATGTTACTTCTTGCTGTTTCACATAACATCCAAGTATCTTACTGGTTTAAATGTGTAAAGACTGAGGAGAAATATCCTGGCAGATGCTGTCAGTCTCCAAAAAAGTAGGTGGGATCTCTTGTCATGAAGATTGTGGCTGTACAGTCAATCAGAGCTGACACAGTTCCCGTGTCGTACCATCGCTCACATGGCATTTCTGTATCTGTGATCAGAGATGAAGGGGTCCTAAGGGAAGATTAGCAAGAGTATTTTGGGGATTTCTCTGTGGCTTTCTAGAGATGCACAGAAAAAGCTAATCTCTCTCTCTCATTATTTAATTCAGCTGACCTAATTAGAAAGCCTCCTTAGAGTAGTCTCTGGCAGCTAGCTGCAAGAGCAGCAATTAGTAGTGTCACCTAATGGGAGAGCAAAACAAGGAGCAGTAGGAAACTGGAGGTGGATGTTTCTGTGTATCTTAACAGCCCTCCCAAGGGCCCAGCTTGCTGGGTAAACTCAGCTGTGAATTTTAAGAGCTTAAAAAAAACAAAAAGGAGAAGTGAGTTTTGGAAGACTTGAAATTCTGAATACCTTGATTTTCTTACTGCCAGTCTTGTTATGCTGTTAAGCTCCACAAAAAGGTGTACCTGACCCCAGAGTTATTATTTTGGCTATATAACCCCCTCTTACTCCTTGAAGTAGTTTTAGGGTTTGGGCATTGTTGTAGTTCATTTATGGATTAGTTTATTAATGAAATTTTACACAAGCATGATTGGATGGGGGCTGGTGGGCTGTACTGCCCATTCCTCAGGGTGTGAACAGTAAATCTGAGCCGGGAACAGGTAAGTAATTGATTGCTTTATATATCTGGGGACAGTTCTTTGGCCTTTGCCCTGGAATGCATATATTCCTTTGCGTACTGGAATATGCTTTATTTGGGGATAGCCCTGAAGACAATTAAAAGCAGGAGCTGGCATGAAGGGGAGCACCAGCCCTGGGCTGACTGTGGTGAAGCAGGGCGGGAGGTGACAGAGCTGCCCGCAGTGTTGCCCCTTGGCCACACCGTTCAGGGCTGTATGTAGGCACCAGGGGGCAGAGGGAGATCTGCATTTGAATCGCCAACTTAGCACTTCACAGCTTCACATCGTTAATTACTGTGATGCTAATGTCATTTAGCCATACATGTATATTCAGGGAGTGTTTAGTTAAGTGTGTGTGTGGGACAAGTAATTTCCCAATCCGTGCGGAGTTATGTGGTCGTCATGTGTGAAGTGTGTGACTCGTGGTTACAAAGGATGACTTTTGGAAGTGCTATTAACCGAGTGGCATATGTCAGGGATTGGAAAATGTAAGCTATTTATAGTTATCCACAGGTGGAGAGCGAAGCAGCAATGCACAGCACCAGTAATAATTATCAGCAGTGTAGAAGTTCATCTCTTAAGCCACTGGGTCTAATGCACTAAAAAGTATTTGATCTGAAGTCTGGCACAGCCTTCAGATGGAGCCGTTCAAAGGCATCCTGACCTAATTTTGCTGCGGAAGTGTGCAAGCCTTCCTCATTCCCCTAATTTCTTGCAGAAGGTTTCAATGATAAAGTCTTCATGCCCTACACGTGCATATATTTTACCACAGAGCATTTGAATAAAAGCAGCCATTGCAAGCCAGGTGGTAAATATAGCATACAGCTTAACAGAAAAGACCTTCAATTAAACAGAGGCGGTCCCTTCTCCTGTGCCATGCAGTTGTCAATTAGCTTTCCTTAAGCCTTTTTTCTATTTGCTGGGTCTTTTCGTGACTAACTGCAAAGCCTGAAGTGCAGTGCTGGCTCTGCATGTACAAGTACAGACTTTGTGTTACACTGAGCTCCTGTTTCAGTGAACATCTCTAGAATGTGTAGCAGTTTATAAGTGTCACAGTTTATAAATAAAAGTTAGCTTTCTTTTCCGAGGAAATAAATCATTAAATTATAAAACATCGTCCATGGAGCTATGTAAATTTATCAGTTACTGCATATAGTGTAAGCATTTTGACTTTCCTTTGGATAAATCAAAGCAGATATAACAACATTTGCCTTAATAGGCTTTTGTCTTCAAAAGAAAATGGGGTGTGGGGAAAGTCTGTTTTTCAATGGCAGTATGGTAGAGTGTTCTGCAGGGATGGGTAGTGCTCTGTGTCATTGTCTGTGTAGGTGTAGGCTGTTAGAAGATAAAAACAAGCAAAAGAACCTGAACTGAGGTCTTCTAAATTCTATCTAACCTGTCACTTGTATGTTTTCTCATGCCATTATTGCTGCAGTGATGGCGTAAGACTGCCAGTTTCCTACCAGAAATGTCACTTTTTGACCTGTGCTACTGGTATTTCTGAGCAATACTGCACAGTACATGGTAACTGTAGTGCACTTTGTAGTTTTAATTTGTACCTTAAGTTCTTTATTTGCTCTTTTTCTTTGCAATCTCCTGTGCTTCCAACCTCATTAGTCTCATTTTATTTTTTCCCTCCCTGCTGCTTTTGTGCTGTCAGGCAAGCCAGGTAACTGTTAGCATTGGCACCGCTCCTCAGTCTCATGTTGCAAGTACTCGATCCAAGAGCAGAAGAAAAGGTGGATGAAAAACTGGGTCTGCTTTGGTGCTTTGCCCACTGTCAGGAATCCTTCTGCTCACTCAGCTTATGGCAGTGGGAAAGAGGGAGTGGGGAGGAGGTGGCTGGAGTTACCAAAGTACTGGCAAAGCTGTTGGCGGGGAGGGGCTGCTGGGCTGCTGACATGTCTTGGTCAGACCATAACTCAAGGGAAAACCTGGAGGTGACTGGTCTAAGCTGGAAAAGTGTTGCTGTATCAGGGATACTAGCTCCATCTTTGACTCATCAGCTGTGTCTGGCAGCACTGGCGCATGTGAACCAAGTGTTAAACCAGACGTGGATGACTTGAGCACTGCATCCCCCATCCTCTTTGCTTTTTGGAAAGTGAGTGTGTAGAGCCAGACTTTGCAGCTTGGCATTTCTCTCTGCTCATCAGGCTTCCTTGGAAGCCTTTGCATTCTCCTTGTGGACTGGGGAAGGATGGGAATGGTGGGTGCAAGGTGCCGATGAAGCTGGTGCTCCTGCTCTGGCCTACGGCATCACTTCAAAACTTATTTTTGTCCAAATCACCATCTGCCTGTTGAAGTGATCAGTAACTGTGTTTGTTCAAATGGAGGGGGAACCGGCTGAATTTAGGACTAGTTGGAGAAATATCAGGTTACTGAGGGCACTATAATCAAGGTGACAGCTGTTTTCCTTATGCTATCCTGAAACAAAATATCCCAAACCGCTCGACAGAGCCTCACCAAATACATTAACCTCAGTGCTTTTTACTCTTTCCACAAGTTGGTGGAATACTTAGCGTTGCTGGCTAATGAAATATTGGAGTGCTAACCTCTTTCCATGGATACCAGAGGGGAAAATGTTGAGTATTGCTACCCCAAAGTGTAAGCCTATGTGTGCACTATTGAACACTTTCAAGGCAGGCAATGCAGGGAGGGAAGTGTTTTCTCCCCGGCGGTGCTCATGTACCCACTGTAGGTGCCAAGCATGGTGCAAGGGGAAGAGGAAGGGTGGGCTTCATCATGCTTGGGGGGATTATCTGCAGCTCAGCAGCTGCTGTCTGGATGCTTGTTTTGCCGTACCCTGCATGGTGAGTAACTTGCTAACACAGCCCTGTCTTCCTCCCACCCCTTCCAAGGTATTTATGCTTGCTCTGAAGTAACCATTTCTTTAGCTGCTTAAGCTGACACTTTTAGATACTCAGGAGTGAAAAATAGGAGGTGCTACTTGAAATAGCCTTGATGTGCTGCTCGGGAGAAGCGTGTTTGAGGAGCAAGCTATGAGAGTCCTCTCTCTCTGAGCAATATTTATACCTCCCTTCTAATAATACCATTTTATTATTTTATTATTTTATTTTATTTTATTTTATTTTATTTTATTTCATTTTATTTCATTTTATTTTATTTTATTTTATTTTATTTTATTTTATTTTATTTTATTTTATTTTATTTTATTTTATTTTATTTTAATCAAAAGCTCCTGTGGTGGTCTTAGCCACAGAAAAAAACACAAAAATACCTTGCTGGGTTGTGAGTGCAGTTTGTTTCCAGCGATGAAGCGCAAGCATGTGTGGGGAAGAGGTTGATGTGAAAAGAATAAGACAAATGAAGACCATGAGAAATGACTAGTCCTGGGCTTTATCGTGGGATTGTGACTAAAATGTTAGGAATTGTCCTCTGGTACAAAGCCTTTTCTGAACAGGCTCCTCTGCAGATAAAACTAGTCTTGATCTTAGCCTTTGATTTGCCAGAGGCTTGTTTCCAGAACAGTCAGAGGGCTGTAAGCTGTGTTTTCCTTCAAGGCAGAGGGACCTCTTCCCATGCCTCTGCGGAAAAGTCTGCTGCAACAGTCGGCATCAGAAAAAGGGAGGTTGGTCTGGGAAGCCTGAATCTGTAAAGACAGCAGGGATGTGAGACTTAAAAATTGTGGGGAGGAAAGGCAAGGGTAGTCTTCTGATAGCTGAGCCTCACTGTGTGGGAAGTGTAGCTTTAGCTGTTACGTGCTCATTGCCACATCCCCTTTCTGGTTAGGAAAGGCAAGAACAAGGAGTGAGAGGACTCTGAGAAAATAATCTGAGTTAAACTTGATTCACACGGGTCTGACGAAATGCACCAGGAGTTCTGCTGTGTGTATTTTAAGAGTTGGCTGTAAAAGCCTGAGGCCGGTGGAGCTGCTGCAGGAGGGAAGACAGGCAGTTTCCGGCTGCAGAGGTTGCAGGAGGCTCCTTCCCTGCCATGAACTCCCTCTGTGTACCTCTCCTGTTCCACCAGCTGCCAGTGTGACTGGAAACCTGCCTTTCCCTGGCCATAGAGCCTTCTCCAGCTGATGGAAAAGCATGTCTGTATCACTTCATCTATGGTCAATGACGTGAAATGTTTCCAGAGTTGAGAGTACACTCTGAGTAGTGCTGATACTCCTGAAAGCGCAAAGAAACAGAGTGAGAGTTAAGATATTGGTAGAGCACGAACTGCATATTTCCTGGCTTGCAGCTGCTTGGTTATTTCAAAGCACCTAGTTTATCCTTATATCTTTTCTCAGTCTCACCTAACTTGAGCAAAGCCTGTGCTGTGCGGGGACTGTGTTGGAAGATGTGCATTTTGAAGTGGAGAAACAGCTCAGTAGCGAGGAAGAATGAAGATCTGAGAAACAGCTTTTGTACCTCATGGTTTTTACTCTTAGAAGCTCTGGAGCATTAGGTGCGCCAATAACAAATCTTGCGTGAGCAGAAGAGTAAGTGATGTAGGCCACAACAGCCAGGGTTGCATAAACCTGGACCCTTGCAGGGGGGTGGCCAGGGTGTGTTGTGTCCCCGCTCGTGCAGCAGAGGCCCTGCACACCTCTGTTTTCAAAATGATTGCGATATTTTCCCTTAAAATGCAAGTAGAGTCTGAAACTGGGAGGCTGACCTCTTGCAGGAGGTAACAGTTTCTTCCAAGGGAGAAGGAACAAACACCAAGGAAATTAAAGGGAAAGTTGTTCCAATAAGAATTTTTTGGGGCTATTTTGTTTTCTTTTTGCATAATTATTTTTAATCCTCTCCTGCTGGCAGCATAAGAGGCATCAGAAGAAGGCAGTGTGTTCATTAGGTGTGCTGCAGGACTTGTGAAGCCTGACCAAAATGAATAGGCTTCACTGGATGGTCATTGAGCACATGCTCTGGAAATAACTCCTTAATTTTCTCTTGGGGTTTGGGAGATGAAGGGGCACTTTCTTTCAGCCCTCTTACTTATTTAAAATAATATGCTGGCTTGCCAAACAGAGCAGGATTCATTTATTTCTGATGCTGGGAGAAGCAGCCCACGATTAAGAAATTCTGGTGGTTTGTGACACTTGGTTTGTTTTCTTGTATTTTTGATGCATGTGTTTGTACGCTGAGATGTTTGTAAAAGCATAAGAAAGTGTATTTTTGGGAAAGTTGTGAAATGGATGACATTTTTCTGTAAGGACAACGTGTCTCTTCTGGCAGCATCATGGTCAAACAAGCAAATATGTATTTTGGTAAGGAGCCCAATTTTGAAAACATCTATGGATCTGCCCTGTAGTACCCTACTTACTGTGTTTGTAATTCCAGGCAGTCTTGGAAACGCCATGGATGTCAAATTCAAGTAATATTGGTTGTTGTTGGTTGGGGTTGTTTGGTTTCTGGTGGTTTTGGTTTTGATTGTTTTTTTTTCATATTTAATGAATTTAAAATTACTTTTTAATTGTATGACAATGGTCTGAATTACATAATAATTCCAACATAATTAGCACAAGTTAGGATGAAGTAGCCTGTAGCCTGGAACTCCAGTAGAGGTATCTCAGCACTTTCTGTGGAGAAAAAAGTAGCTGAGTACCAACTTCTCTTTATTTTTTACCTCTCAGCTGAAACTGTTGCTAACACAGCTTATTTGGGCATTTGTATTTCTGATGTGGAGGGATCTGCCCTCAGCTTTGTCAAGCTTTGCAGAGAATTTGGTAGAGGAGATGGAGTAATGATGTGCTGCTGCTGATCTCTTGTGGGTACGGAAGGCATCGAGAAAGCCAGATGTAGAGACACAGGTAAAGAAGAGGGAAGAGCCACAGTGTGACTTTACATGCTGAAAATCATCCTGTGACTGCTCACAATCAACAAATGCCATTCCAGAAAACTGTGCATGCTTTGGAAGTGACTGCAGCAATGGACATGAGAGAGGCAGCTTTCCCTGAAAAGGGGGAAAACCACTAATGAAAACTCACTTGCTATAACTTTTGATTGTTCTGCTTTTGATTTTGTTGGGTTTTGGTTTCCTTTTGTTACGGAGGATGTGACTACAGTCAGTTCCTCCCTGTCCTCTGCCCAAGAGCCAAGTGAAGAAGCACTGATGGAGAGTGAGCAGGCACCCAGCACCATCACTGGTGGCAGAGCTACCAGGAAGTGAAGGAGTTGCCTCATCTCACCAGTCCCTGAGCTGCTTACCTCCTCCAAACTGGTGCTTCATCGAGGGAATCATGATAGTGTTGCAAGTAATGTTGTAAGAAATGAGGGCAAAGGTAGTGCTGGATTTATCTGTGGGACTCCAGAAAGATGATCCAGGGAAGTGAAGGTGCTCTTGTGTAACTCTTGCAAAAGCAGAGGACTGCTTTCACTAGGAGAGGTGGGACAGAATAGCAGGTTGGAGCTGACTATTCTGGTGGAAAAAACGCAAATGTCCCTTGTGGTGTATCACGTCTGAACTGATGTGAAAATACACAAACCAATATGGCTCTTACATCAGTGCTTCAGCATCACATAAGACATTTCTAGCTCCTACTGCAACACCAGCAAATCAGTTACTGCTTTGTAACACTCATGCTAGAAGTAAAGTACCTATATTTTATCAGTTTTATCTTTGGAAACCTGTGATTCAGGACTTAGAGCATACATATGAATTAACCAAATTAAAGATTGTGCTTCACAGTACATATGGGTATAACATTCTTATACGGTGAAAATTAGCTAGTATTTTATGTGAGCTATTAAACCTTATTTAGCTGTTACCTAATAAATATTTATTAGCTGCTAAATATCAGTCATTCACGCCTGATGAATGAAATTCTCCAGGAAGCAGCTTCAGCTGGGAAGGCATCTCCCTCCTGCCCTCTCTGCACAGTTCTACATTAAGCAATGTTTTTCCCACCTGCTGGTTTTTGCCCGCAGTTGGAATGTCCCTTTTCAGTGCTTGTCAATGAGTCTGGATGGAGATGTGAGTATCTTGCACTTCCCAGCACTCAAAAAGGGGCCAGTTCTCCAGGACAAATCCTCTTAGAGATGTGAATTCGTTTGCTTGCAGGGAGGATTGAAGTAGATCATCTACTCAAGTGATGCTGTGATTTCTCTTTGGGAATTTAGGTGGATATTATGCATGTCACACAGCTGAGTTTCTGAACACATTTTTCATTTTAAAATTTGCTTTTAAATGTCAGTATAGTCATCTCTGAAGCTTAAGCATCCAGAATTGACAGGTGTTTTTTTAGGACTAGACAGTCTTTGTGGAGAGGCAAGTAGGAAGGCAGTTTTAAAATAAAGCACTAGATTATTTGGAATTGCTGGTTCAGCTTTAGTATCAGGGGATGACAACTCTGGGTGTGCTATGGATACCATTTTCCAGGACAAAGTGAGCCACACAAATGCATGTAGAGTTCAAGGTGTGTGTGGGGCACAGGATTTTCTACAGGACAGGAAAACAGCAATTAATCTGAATGCATTATGGTTGTTTGATGGCAAGGGCAATCTCCATTTATATATGAAAGCATTGCATGTTACAAGGTGGGGGGGGGGAAGGCAAGACAAGGAGGAGCTAAAAAGAATTGTTTAGAATGGAATTGGTTTGTTTGTTAAGAAACAGAAGAACACATCCACCCCAAAGTCAAACTGATTTTGTCATGATCAGCAACAGCCTAACTGTCTAGCCTGTAACAACAGCTTGGGGTATACTGCTGGGTCTTTTAAAAAGAAATGCTTGGTAAGAGGTATTTTGCTGGTGCATTAAGTGGCAGTTTGCTGCAGAATTGCCTTGGTGAATCAAAACAAGTTAGGGACTTATAAAATGTAAAGTTCCTGTTGCTTAGCAGTTAAAGGGTTTCCACATCAGCATGATCTGCCCGTTTATGGAGCCAGAATTAGTTATATGCTTTTACCATTTAAAAAAGTCAACACTTCTTAGCAATTCTGTGTAAGAAGCACTAGGTACTGTGTTAATTTCATTTTCACTCGGTGTGTTCTGTGTGAGGTTTTATTTGTTTTTTAGAAGAGTCCACAGCATATGAAACTTTGAGGATCAAAAGTAACTTTCAAGGATGTAATTACAATGTAGTTCTCGCTACATTATACTTGTTTTGTAAACTGTCTCTATGCAGCCGAATTTATCCTTTAAATGAAGTCTCATGTACCACCAGAGTTAATATTTAAACCAAACCACCAGCTTAAAATTGGCTGCCCATTACCCCAGTTCCATTAAATTAGAAACTCTGGCAACCAAGTGAAAAGGTTCTTGTTTTATAGCATGAGCCGCTTTCCCACCCTCAGGCAGCAAACTTATTTTAAGGCTCTTGCTCTGAAGAAAATAGAGTTCAGTCCTCCAGCTGCACATGGTCCTCTCAGCACCATGAAAATAGAAGCTGGTGCTATCCCAAATGCATAATTCATCCCGTAGCTAGCAGGCGTTGAGGCAATAGAGTAAATGGCCATGGCTCCTTTGAGCATGTGGTGGGTGAAAAGCGGCACTGGGGCTGCGGCGCTTGCGCTTGTGTGCCCATTCCCAGCACAGCCTCTTCCATCCTGTACTCAGTGGGAAAGCTGCCCCGAGGACAACACTGGCAGCTTGGCAGGCTCAATGGGGTGTGCAGGGATCCCTCTGCTTTTGGAGAAGTAAAGGCTGACTTTGCAGCCATGTAAGTTATGGGGAAACTTAACCAAAGGTTAATGGTTGAATGCAAAGGAAAGAGTTGTAGAAATGAACAGACTCCAACCTGCTGATATCCTTTGGATGAAAACAATTTTTTTCAAGTTTTACAGGACATGATTATGTTCTGAATTTGTATAGGAAAAACCAGTTTTGTAAACTGTGTAACTGCCGTGTGATGTCTTTTTCTTCCTTCCCTCTTTCCCACAAACCAATATTTGTTTCATTCCCTCCATCATCTCAGTGTTACTGCCACCAAAACCAGGGAGTTGGGATCAAGATGGTGTTCACTGTTGAACGTTCGAGAAGCACGGCATGAAGTAGCTCATGTTTATAGCATCCTCTTCCTTGACTGCTTCTGAGCAAAATTTTCTACAGCATTTCTTAATTTCCATTAAGAAATTTGGGATACTCTTGCTTCTACTCTTGGTTGTACCTGAGCAAATGGCATTGACATGAGTGAAGATTATGTTGTAATATTTGGAGATCTTACTCCAAAAAAACCCCAGCAAACTGTAGCTTTAGAGATGCTGAAGGATGGAATAATCTCAGGGAGAAAGGGGAATACAGAAAGATGATGTTGTTTTTCTTACTACTTTGATTTTTAGAGGAATAAACATTGAGCAATGAAAATAAATATGGTATGTCAGAGAAAGGTAAGTGTTTAGGTGGGTTCTCAGAAAAGAGAGGAAATGCTTTGAATTCTGTCCTGTACAGATGCAGAGTGACAACCACACAAAACTTTTCATTCTTTGTGATGCCTTTCAAAAGAGAGGTTTTTAAATAGGTTTCACCAAAACAATTATTAAAAAATAAAAAAAAGTAGTTCCCTTCTTGCTCACAGCTCTCTTTACCTCTCTTCCTAGGGGCCATGGCTTGGCCATGTGGCCTCAGTAGCTGAAGCCAAGCTAAATCAGGAGGCTTGAGGATTTCAGTCATCAAGGGAGGGAGGTTGAGCTGGCAGCAATTCCTTTTTGCAGGAGTCTACATCTGTTATTGCATGTTCTTTTTGGAGGATGGTACTTATTTTGCTGGGATTTAGGACAACCCCAGTCATTATGTTACTTATGACTCGATGCTGCTGAAGAAAGTGTTTGGTTGTGTAATGCTAAATAGTGGTTGATCCATCACCTCCCTTGGCTGTCTTCAGCTTTTGGTGATTGTCAACTGTTAAGTAAAACTGTGCAACTATGGTAGGATTTGTGTTGTGACAGGTATAAGCTGGGCTCCAGCTGTGTGTCATGTGTTAGATATGTGCAATAGATACTATCTGGGGAGGTTGGTGATGAAGTTCAGGTTAGATGGATCCCACACATTGTTCTTCGTTACTCTTGCATCTCTCTTATTTTCTAGGACCTCTCAATTGTTAATGGTGCCATACGGAAATATCGTAGGGATTCAAAGTACAAGCACATACTTGAATGGTGTCCTGAAGTATATTAGGGTAGTAAATAAGTAAATTAAACAAAAAAACAAAGAAAACTTGTATTTTCAGAGCAGTCCTTTACAACATGAATTACACAAAAGAAGCAGCAAATGAGATGCAATCCATGACTTAAGCATACGCTCCCAGTTAAGCACACTGAGCAAGCTAAAATGGAGTCCCTGATGGTACCCCTTATGCATAAAGTGATGCATGCATGGGAGCATCTGATAGAGGCCCAAGCTCAGAGTTGCAGGTCATGGGCAAACCCTAATTCAAAAGTGGTAGCAGGGCACTGGGCCAAAATTGTCTGTGTGTTCCTTGGTGGGTTTGATGGCTCCACAGAAATGTTCCATGATGTGGTTTCATGGGCTTGGACTGATCCAAGACAGGCCAGACCATGCTCTTTTCTGCTGGAGATGTCTTTATTTATTTATGAATTTACAAAATAATGTAGTCAGTTTTAGTGCTCTGGGAGGAGAGAATGGTACAGAATTCAGTATAAGCCCTGATGGCATGAACACTTAGACTAACACTGCGCAGGTTGCTTTATTCAGTAGTGTATCTCGGTGAAAAAATTGTGAAGGAAGCAAAACCCATCAAGTTTTGCTTTGGGAGGAACAGGCTGAGCAGGAGGAGCTGAGGAACACAGAGAAGAGGCAGCTCGCTGCCTTGCAAGTTTGTCCTAGGAACTGTTGCTTCTTTTAAAAAATAAAAACTGAATCAAATATAGACGAAAGGCAGTTTACATACTGTGTTTGGCAATTACAGTTGGGAATGCAGCTGAGAGGAGGGATGCAGATCGCTGCAGACAAGCATGGAATTGTCTCATTGGAAAAGATGAATAACTCCAGAAGAGAGTCCTGTACAAGTGGCTCGCTAGTTTTTGTCAGCCTTTCAGAGAGGAAACTGAAATGACAGAAGTCTGTGAGACTTGACAAGTTTCCACCATGATAACTGGAAGAAAGGATGTTTCTTCTGTGCCTCACATGAAGGAAACCAGTGGTTGTCATTGCCTGTGTAATTCTGTTACCTGTAGTTGCTAAGTGTGACTGAAGCACAACACATGTACCCTAAGTTAAGTAATACTTTCCATCCCAAGTTCTCCTTGCAGGCTTATTTGTGAAGCAGTCTTGTTTTTCTTATTTGATAATCGGCAGTTGCATGCTGACCTCTGCCCCAAACTCAAACTCCTAAACTGTGCATGGATAAATCCATGTCATCTTGCCTGTCTGAAGCTGCAGCCCAAGCCTGGCTGAAGCCAAAGCTGTTGGATGGCACCACCTTGCTCTTGCTTGAGGACACTCTGCACGCCACAAACAGTGGATGTTTGCAAGGGTTGGAATAGTAGCAGAACAGTAGCTCCTGGGAATTTGGAGCTGTAGGCTTTGGTCTAGTGTAGAGCTGGCCAACTGATACCAGGTATAGGTACTGGTCTAGCAGTGCACGTACTGGTTATGCACATGAACCTCAGCAACATTGCAGAGTTAAGTCCTCCAAAGTTGATGCCACATGTGGCATATGGGCTGAGGCCTTAATTCTTCTCTCACATACTCACCATCCCTGGAAGTAATTTGTATTACTGATTCTGTTTTTTGTTTCCACCTAGAGAAGCTTTGGTGTCATGTCCCATACAGATCAGGTATAGATGAGGTCTAGTTTATTGGGGTAGAGTACTTTGCTTGAAACTGTGCTCACTCCTGAGTTCCTCCAAAGCTGGTTGCTCTGCCCCTGGACTGCAGAGCTGGCAGGATTTGTAGGCACCTACTCTGCAGTGAGTGCAGTATGGTCGTACCTTTGAAGCCCACAGTCAGTTCTGCTCTGTTCTGGAGGATTTGGCACAGCTCTGCTATTAGGTCTGGCAGATGAATGCGATTAAAAATAGATCTGGCTGCTAACTGTTTGAATTCCCAGGTGGCTGAATTTCCATGTAATAGGACTTTCATCATAATTTATCCGCTTGGGGTGTATTAGCGATGAAAAGCTGCCTTTCTGCAATCACAGTTTTATTCATCATGTTTTGTTTCTGCAGTTGCTCAACCATTATGCCACTCATCACTACTAGGTGGCTTTTACCACTGTAAAATTTGAGATACTCCGTTGAAGAGAACTTATACTAGGAAATTACACCTTTATTACATCTACCCTAGTATACCCTTTTCTTTCTCACTCCATTGTTCTCATACCACTTCAGCCTTAGAGTTCAGGTGATGAGACCTCCTCTGCTCTCTGTTAGTGAGATCTTCCTCCCATTTGAAAAGTAGTCAGCAGGCAGCAATCTGGACCTTGATACTCGCATATGACATGGCAAACCCAGGTCCAGGTGTGCATGGTGCTCGCTGTGGTACCTGCTTCTCCTGTGGGCAGGTGTGGTTGTGGTGACGGAGAGCTGCTGTCCTCTGAAGGCTGCCTTACCAGCAGCAAATGGAGGGCACTGGCTTGGAAAGCAGAAAGGTGTGAGCTACATGGCAGGGTTGCTTTTCTTTTCAGTAGCTCTGTTTTGACTGCAGTTCCAGAAGCTGTACTTTGTGTGTGATTCTTGGAGAAGTAGGTTTCCAAATTGTATTGGTGAATTGGTGACTTGACTGGTGCCAGCAGTCATTATGACCTGTATTTGTCCCTCAAGGTGTGTGATGTCTGCTTGTGTAATATTGATAATAGTAAAATATGCAGAGGAAATTTCTCCCTCTCCCATTTTCCAAGTGAAGCTTCATCTCTGGACCCCTCTTCACTCAGATACACCAAGGCAGTACACCTCAAAAAAGGAGGCTTGAAAGCACAGTATCATCTGCAGTGTGGGATTTGTGGTAGCATGTCACCTCACCCTGCTTCACTGGCCTTTCAAAGAACTTGACAGGGGAAGTATGATTTATAGTTTATGACATGTTTATATGGAAACAACAGTCTTTTACCACAGACACATTTTTCATTCTCTTCCCATAACTCACCTTCAACTGCTCAATTTTAGAAAGTGTATGCATTATGTAGTTATTTTTTCCTGTTTTTATATCCTTTACATATATTCTGTGGGAAATTTTTATGAAATAGACTTTTTTTTACGTCGTTATCTTCCTATGTCATTTTCTTCAGTGTTGTGTGATACTGAACGAGCATTCCTCCTGTTTCTTGAAGCATCTTGCCTTTGTTAGTGTATAATGTTTCTGCAATTCATTAAGCTTTATAAGAGTTTCTTCATAGTGAATGAAAAGAATTGCAGGTATTTCAGGAATCTATGAATAGCTATTTCATAATAAAAGGCTAATAAGAGGGGAACATTTTTTCCTGTTAATCTAAGTTTCAAGAGAGGTGAGTACTAAGAGCTCAGTGTTAACGGCCTCCTTGCTATAACTTGATACTTTGGCCATGTAAAAGAAAGTTGTAGTCTTCAATGAGATTGCAGAGAGATAAAAATACAGATCAGCGTTGTGTCAGAGTATTTCTTGCCACAGCACTGAGTGAGCACTGAGGTCTCTTTATCTAAACCAGAAGTGACAGCAGTGTTGCCTTCAGCATAGCCAAGAGCAAAGGTAGAAGGAGGGGGACTGGATAACAAGTCCTGTTAGAGTGCCTGTGAAAAGTAAATAACTACATTACTTGCAAATTCTATAGTATTCTACAAGTCCATGTCTGGAAAGGAGCATTAAATAATTCTGATTTGGAAAGACATCTCGGGGTGACCATATTGCCTTTTAGAAAAGTAATTCTGCTAGATTTGCTTTGCTTCATACACTGAATAGTGGTAGCTGCTGGGAGAGCCCTGCAGCCTTAATGCCTTCCTTTTAGGAAGTGGTATTGGTAATGGGAAGTTGTACAGATTAGGTTATATCAGTGCCTGGTTTCTATCAAACAGCTTGGCAGGAATTACTGCATTCCCTGATAGTAGATTCGGTCCTCTAATGGTGTATCTTTCTAAATGCAGTTTCATTTGAGATGCTGTTGTACAACTTCTCTTCCATGGCTCTACTTGCGAATATTGCCTTTAAATCTTGGAGGCTTATTGTGCTTCAGTTTACTTATGTTTAATTTTTAAGCAGGGATTCCCTTGAGCTGGGTACTCAGTTTTACTTAAGGCACATAATAAGTAAGTATCAGATGTGGATGATTGTTTAACGGCCATGGATTTTCACAGTATAATTAAGGTTAATGTTTTCCTAAACTTATTTGGTTTTGTATCTTTTCAGTTAGTGCCTAATATAGAAGATAGGTTTGTACACTACCTCTGCTCTATTTATTTTTTTTTTATTTATCTAATGTGATTTAATTATTTCTGAGGGGGAAAAAACCTCTCTGTTTTGGCTTCAGTGTTTCAGCAGCCTACAACCTTAGAGGAATATGCTAAAGCCTGAATTAGCTAAGCTTTTCTTTTTTTTCTCTCATCAGTAATGATCAGGAACAGGCTTCCATAATTTAAGGATGCTTCTTCCAATGGCAATAATGTTACCTGTGCTGTGGGTTCAACCCACACAAGGTGGGTTTCATTACAGATGCTGAATAGGGTATATCTGTCAGTCAGTATAAATGCTGTTGTCAGAAGTAGCCTTAGGATTTTGCTATTGGGCAAAATTGCCTCCAAATAAGTAAGTCTAAATTTATGCGTAGTGCTTATGCTATATCAATTTTGAAAATAATGCTCATTCTTTCCTAAAGTAAAAAACATTTGATTTAATGCTGCTGGTTCAAATTCTGCTCATTCTTTCCTAAAGTAAGAGACATTTGATTTAATGCTGCTGGTTCAAATACACAGACAAATTTTGCCTGCAGTAGAAACATTTAGATGATGTCTCACTTCACACAGGAAAACTTTTAGGCTCAGATAATGAAGTTCATTGGGCAAGTTTGAACTTGCTCAGTGTTTTCTGCCTTAAAAGGACAACATACATAGAGCATGGAGCTTCTAGTTACCTGTGACTGTTGGTAGTGCAGCAGCTACGCTTCATGTGAAAAAGAAGGAAATTCAGAAGTGTATGCAAGTTTTCTAAACCAGGTAAAGATTAAATATCAAAATCCCTGCCCCACGCCGCCCATGCTGTGGTCCTTAAGCTGTTGTGAGGAGTTTGTGTATTGTTTTCTGTTCCTCACAAGGCGTGCTTGTATCTAAAATAAATTAAAAGCCCCTGTGGGAATGCCTGTTCTGTAGGAAGCTGTCAAGGCTTTCTAGATGTATATGCAGTAAAGCTCACGTATTACTTGCACAAAAGTTAATTACTCCTATGTTTAACTTATTCACAGACCTTTAGCATATAAAGGAATTAAAATCTGGGACTTATCTTTCCCTGGTGGTGGCTGGATTTTGTGAGTGATTTTGTGTGTGTGTGTGTGTGTCTTATTTATAGAGCTTTATATTTTTTCAGAAATTGTCCTTTTATATCCTTTAGAATTATTGCAATAAGGATAAATGCCTATTTTTAATAGAAGTGAGTGCAGTATGGAGTACAGTCATGAACATATGTTTTTTTGTTGACTGCCTGTACAAATTACATTCTACATACTATGCCGAAGTGTGTTAGTAGGCAGTCTGATTTATGGTTGTAGAAAAATACCATTGCTAGTGTTTTTGAGAGCCTGGGAAGGAAGGAAATAGGTAGCCTTTCTGGTTAGCTTTCAGTGGAGTGCTCTGAAATGCTTGGCCTTCAGTCAAGAGAACAAAAGCCCTCTTGTTGGTTTATGAGGTTTTAGGGTGTGCCTACACCCTAAAAATGTTGTAGTAGCATTTATTTTGGAAGCCTTATTTGGAGCTTTCATCAACACCTTGATGAGGAGGGCAGAGCTACCATCAACTCCCCTGCCTGGCCAATTTCTGGCTTAATCCAGCCCAGAGGGAATCATCAGTAATAATGCATCAGCCCTTGCAAATCCTGCCTGGACCTGTCTTTCCAGCCTTGAAGAAACAATGAGATATTCACCAAGATTTTCTGCCAATCTTTCTATAAGTATGGCTGATGGTCTATACAATGAGAAACCTTGGAAGTAGAAGATCTACAGGTGTTTTAACATAGACAGCTCGTAGTGCTTCACTTTGCTGTCTTCAACTGCCTAAGATAAGATCTAGCTCAGGATTGCAGCCTGCAAGTCCTTTTTAATGTCCTTTGAAGACTTGCCTTGGTTTTGCAAATGGACCATGTGGCTGACAGCTCCTGAAAAGCTGTGTGTAAATCCCTACAAATCACTTTGTAGCTGTGTGCACTGAAATGATAGTAAAGCTTGCCCCAAATCGGGCTACTTTCTCCAGCTCGTAATCTCTAGATATGACTAATACAACATCTTCTAACCCCACGCCTGTGTCTACAGGCATTAAACTGAAAATGATTTTCTGTGTAGTTGTGGAGCCCGGGGCTGGTGAAAACGCGGATCTCACTGCAGAACCAGGATAACACAGACTTGGTGAGAAGGATGCCCTCTCCTCTTTCCCACCATGTTCTCACTAACTTTTCACTATGGCAAAGGGAAGAGGATTGCTCAGCCTGCGCTCTCACAGCCAACATGTATGTATTGGAGGCGGCAGGGGATGAGAGGAATTTAGTAATCTGTAGGAGAGCTCAGCAGAGTACTGCACAGCTTAGACATGTCCCTTCACTGCTGCAGGAGCATCTATTGTTGGTTCTCAGGATCTTTCCCACAGCAGCAAAGGGAACCAGTTTACGCAACTCTAAGTTGTGGTGAGAAAGGCAGAGGTTTTCTAGTTATTAGAAAAATTGTCTAATAGATTTGTGTTACAAAGATGTTAGTGTTCTTCCCACTTCTATAAGCAACAGGTTATTTAAATTGGCTTTGAAGATTTGGAAACTTTCTGTTTCTGTCCTTGGCATTTTTAGCTAAAAAAGACAATGAGAGAAAAAAACGCTTGAGCGTAGCTCTTGTACCCTTTATAATTGTCTTGCACACATGGCATACAGAAGTCTCTGTTGATGTCTGTTGTGTGGGGAGTGTTGCAGGTTTGGCCTAGACCTCGTCATCTGAGGATTTTCTAGGTGGTACAAGTGGACTCTAGAAGATCTGTTGTGTAACGCCCTGGAGCATTCTCCAAAGCTTGTCCTGCTGTGCAGGAGTTGCTCTCACTGAAGCATGATAAACGAGGCTTCACTCATGATATATTCAATACCTGTGGATAGGGAGCGTGTGTTAAGGTTACAAAGCTGAGCATTCCAGAAGTGCTTCCAACACTTGCGCAACCTTCATTCAGGGTCCTTTGTCTTGCATGCCACAGACCAGTCCAGATTTGGAGACAGCCTCCTCCTTCTGCCTGCAACGCCTGCCCTCCCAGCGTAGACAGGGAAGAGAAATTGTCTTAACTTTCTGTGCCATTTGAGATACCTTCTGGCGCTGGGAGGTCCGCACAGTCCTGGAAGGTGTGACAGGACCTGCACGAGGCACATGTCCATCTGGAGCAGGAGCTGGGGACAAGTCAGGGTGCCTGAGGGATCCCAAGAAGTGCTATGTGCTTGTGTTTCAGAAGCTCAACAGGGCTCCCCTGGCTGCAATGACAATATTTCCACGGATTAAAATAAGATTCCAGACACTGAGCTCAAGGCAAATTGCTGCCTAAAAGTAGATGCCTTTGGAGCTGAATCCCTTGCTTTAAGCTTGGCCCTCTGGGGCTCTCCAGGAATGAGTTTTAAATTCTTCATGCCTGTTTGTGCTTTTTCTCTTTTCCTTTTCCCCTATCGCTGGCGAGCAGCAATGGTACTTCAGTTTAGGGCCAGGAAGCACGCTGATATCCTGTAATTGCATCTTAGACATTAACTGGGAAGTTGCTTTTGTATAATTGTCTTGTTTTGTTCTCAGTTTGTTTGTTCCCACAGCCTCCTATTACATTAGGACAATATGTCCCTCTTGGAAGGTTTTCTGTACCACTGTAAGGTAATTTCATCTTGCTGACCAGAACGCCATTGTCTGTAAGTGCATTATATGCAGGTATCCTTAGGGGATTTTCATACTGTGTGAGTATTTATCAATAGCCTGTCTCAAAAGAAAAGGAGGTGACCCAGGAATAGGAACTGGAGTGCTGCTTTATGCTGGGGGAATAGGTCCTTATTGTCTGTAGGTAGAGTAGGTGTATAATTACCAGAAATTTCAAGCACTTTTTAACACAAGCACATCTCACATTTACAGGCTGGCCTTCGGTCAAGTTTTCTGCTATTCTGTAATTGATAGGTATACAGTGCTCTTTTACATGGAAAAGAACTGTGAATTTTGAACTGGTTTGTCTGGTTTCTGTCTCATTGCACGGTGAATATGGGATGTTTAATTTTAAGCCTTAATAGATTATACTTCATTCTTATTGTGCATGAGAAAATAAAGTACAGTACACAGTCTGCAGGTTTTATAAACCATTACATACTTCCGAGATACACAATTATTCAGACTTGCGCTATCTTGTGGACTTTGATTACTGTATTTCAATGCAGCTACTCCTTTGTTTTCCATTCCTGAAAGTGGCACGTGGAAAGTCTTATTTCTAAAGCATTATGCTCAGCTCAGCATTATGCTTTCTCTTGTACACACTTGTTGGCATTGAGAAAGGGTCTGATATACGTTACCATTCGTTTAATGACTGTACAGGGTAGAATTAACAATTGGAGGAGAGTTGCAGTGCTCCAAGCGTGCAACAATATGACTTTCATAGCAGTCATCAAGTGACTATAAGCAGCATAAGAAGATGTAAAAAGTTTACCTGGAAGAATTTTTTTTGGCACCATGTTAATTAGCCAGCAGAATTGATTTTCTCTACATCTAGGTCTGTACATTTAGTTGCATGACAGTGATGTCTGGGTGCTTGTATACTTCAGAGCTGAAATAACTGCTGATGTACATGACCAAAGAAATACAGCTTCTTCTTACTGAAAGAACTCTACAGTTAGGAATTATGCTGTGGTTACTTTTTTTCCTTCCTTGCAAAGCATCCAGAGAAACGAATACCCGCTGTCCCAGTCCAGGCACGAGTCACCTATTTGGTTGGGTTATACTGTATCATTACAAATAAACAGAGATCTCTTACTGGAACTGTCAGCTGCAAAAGTATGGGTCTGCAGCCTGAAGTCATGGGGCTTGAGGTTTATTTCAGTGCATCTCATGGCAGCACTGAGATACTGAGGTTTCTTTCAGAGTCTCATAAATGTGCTGTTGTCACAGTAATTGTTCCCTTGGAAAATGTAGAAGATCTGCAGGTTTTGCAGTGTGCCTCTCTACTGTTTTATGCCAAAACTCATTCAGACCTACTGGAACCTGACGTTATAGGTGCCATTTCAGTCAGAGATTGACTCCCTTGCTTAACATGTGTTGGAAGGACTGTTCAGCTGTTAACTGAGGAGTCTGAATTCAGACCTAAAATCAGGACTGTGAACAGCCCTCTGGAGAAGTATACCTCTCTCCATTCATCTGTAGAAGGACCTTTTGGTCCTAAATTTAGCTACTCTAGATTGAACTAAAGTTAAGTGCCTGAAATAGTGACTTTCTGTCTCCCCATCTCCTTAGTCTCATCTAGGAGTGCCACTGTATTAAAGCCCTGAAAAGGATAATCCAGTATGAGGCCAGTGGGTTCAAAATTACAAGTGAAGTCTGTTTGTAGTGATTATGCTAATTGTACTTTGATAAAGGAATGTGCATATGACTCTTTGGGGACTCGCTTTGATCCTTTCCTCCCTATGCCAGGCAGAGGGACAGGGAGAGTAGGAGTAGGTGCAGATAATGTTGGAAAAATACTTTAGATTTCATCCAAGGCTGATGTGGTGTTTTAGACTGTGGCAATTTTCATCATGAAACCTCTGGCCCATGAAGGAGGCACTGTCAAGGTTGGATGGCTGCAGCCAGCAGCAGAGCTGAGCACTGGCTCTGCAAGGAGCAATGTCTTTCTGCTGGGCTCCTTGTCCTGACCAGCCGTACCATGTTGGGCACATGCTGCAAACTCAGAACTTACTGATGCATAAATACATGGGTCAGGAGCTGCCTTTGAACTAGTTGTCAGCTGAGAGGTGTGAAATTAGCAACTGATATTCCTGTTATGGAGAACTGATTTCACTTTTGCCACGTCTGAATCAAATGATGTAACTTGTGCATTTGTGGGACAACCTGTCTGTCCGCTTCAGATAAAGTAAGAGGCTCTGCCACATGAAATTCTGGCTTTGAGGAGGTGATGAAGGGGTGAATAGGTGATGGATGTTAGTTGTATGATTTATAAGCCATGTCAGAGAGAACTGTGCAACAGCCTATGAACAACAGAGTAAAGGAACACAAAAAGGTTCAGCATTAATCCACTCTGGAAGCCATCTCTTGTGTTAAGTGCCTGTTTACATCCAGCTGGGGAAGCAGGGTAATCTGGGTGTGACCCCATCACAAGGTGAACCAATCCTCTGGGAGCTACCTGTCTAGCTCTGGCATTGCTCTGCATCCCATGCCTTGGTCAGAGTGCCCACATCTCTTTCTTGGCCTTCTCCTCCTTAAACGGAAGCACCTTTAGTTTTCTTGAACAGGGATGTCAGCTGCTGGTGTGCATAGCTTTTGCTGGCAGGGTGTCTGTAGCTCTGAGAGCAAGGGACACTTAGATCTTAACCAAAACATGTCAACAAAGATTACGTTGTTAAAAGAAGTAAGCCTTTGAATCCCCAGCACGATAGTTGTAATCCCACAGTCATTATAACATCAAGCAACAAGTCTGAAAAGGATGTCAAGCTTGATGCTGTTGCTCAGGATGTCTGCAAGTCGGAGCAGCCAAGCTGCATGGGTGGCACAGGACCACAGCTGCATCCTGTGCTCCCTTCTGATGTGCTAAGGTTTCAAAAAGTGGGAAGACGACACATCTGGTGGGATACTTTGCTTTTGCAAGCCCTCAGAGTATTTATTAAATAATGCATTAAGAGGGGAAGTAACATGGCAAATAGCTGCCGTAACTGGAGGCTTTGTAGTATCTTCTGTGCTTTGCTTTGAAAATACAAGCCTGAGACTTGACATGTGCCAGGATCACCATGAATGCAGACTGAATCTGTGTTTAATTCCTCTTTACTGTTGGGGTATAAACAAGGAGTGTGTGCCCTGGAAATTTTTACAGCTGCTTGCAGAGAAACAGTGATGGAAGCCCAGGGTTGAGATTGATTGATTACCCACAGATTATAGAGCAGCAATTGCAGACAGTTTTACTGTTTAAACACTGCTTGGTATTAAACCACTTTTATAGCAGACTGGAAAGGCAGATGTCCATTTAATCTGTTTGGCTCCTTCAGCGCTGCGTAATGTCACGAATGACAACCTTCTCCAGCAAAATGGAAAACTTCAGCTGTGTGATCCAGTGGAATAGGCTTGGAAGCGAGAGAGAAGCTTGTTCCTTTTAGTGACTCCTTTGGTGAATGTGAGCGTTAACTTTCAGATCATGTGGCTAATTAAAACTTGATAATAGGATATGATATATCCTGGAATATATAGGGTATTATATATCCTGATTATAAATCAATAATAGGATATTAAGTTGATTTCATAACATAGTATAAAGGGGAACAGTGGTGTGAAGTATCCTAAACTAGCCCTTTATTTGAATCTCATGTGTTGGTTTTAAAAAAAACAAACTATATGTAGTTAGGCTTTGTGGTCACATCAGAAGTGACACTTTTCTACTTTGCTTCAGCAAGCACTGGGTGACTGCAGTTGGCTGTTACAAACCCAAGCTTTCCAGTTTGTGCTACCTCTGAATTGTGGCTGTACTGGGCACAGAAGGGAACAGCACAACCCCCCTCCACACTCACAGAATGAGGGTTATAAAAACCAGGCCACATTGGGTGGTCAGTGCTGGCTGGACTTGCAGCAAAGGTGGCACAAAGCAAGCTGGGACAAGTTAATGTCCAGCAGGCACGTGCCCCGGGGACAGCTTGCGGGAAAGCTCTCCTCAGCTTTCTGATGACAAACCAAGGTTTTCCACTCTGAATGCAAATGGTGCGCCACTTCAAACCAGCCCTGCCAGCAAAGAATGAAGGAAACGCCGCATTGCCTGTGAAAGCAGGCTGCGGTCTACCAGGAGGGTTGCCTTTGGCTCCTGGCACCGTTTGCTGCCTGCCCGAAGCTGGTGGCTGCTGAGCTGGTGCCTGTAAGGAGCAACAGTGTTCCTTGGGTTCTGTGGCTCCTGGTGGGGCAGGGGAGAGACCCTTCCGTCTCCCTCCTGCGCCATGTCCTGCTGTAGAACACAGAGTGCCCGCCAAAGCAGATTTCAGTAATATTAGACTTGCAGAGCATAGCCTGGTCTTTCTTTTTGAGGTTGTAAACAGGCTCATGAAGGACATAGTGTTTGAGCAGACAGTAAAGAGGAGTCCTGGCTTTCTGGCAGGCTTCATGGTAGGTGGGGCTGTTGGCAGAGCCTCCTGACTCTGCCCTCACCCTGGTAATTGAAAACTGAGGTGTTATCCCACAGCTCTGTGCTGTGTTTCGGGGGGGTTTATGTCACTTCTTTCAGCGTCCTTCATAACTATTCGTTCTTCCCCCCTTCAAACTGATTTTAAAAGAATGAAATGGAGGCTTGTTAAGCCTTTCAGTTGCATACAGTGCTGTTATCTGTGCCATAAACCAGTAGTAATCTGCTCTCAGACCATCAGAGGCTTCCCTAGGGGTCTGCAACATGGGCCTATGTGTGTGCACACTTAATTAATGGAGGAAAGACAGCCCTTGCCACAAGGTGAGCCAGGGCCCCTGGTCTTCATAAGGGGCCGTGCTCTCTCAGGCTGTTAAGCGAGCAGTTCCAGCACAGCAAACTCTTGGGGTGCCAGTTCATCTTGATAAGCCAGTTTTTCTACAAGTGAAGTGCAGCTATCTATTTCACTGGATGAGTATCTTTAGTTTTTGTGGGATGTGTCCAGTATGGACTCATTTTTTTAAAGAAATGAACTGAACTGATGACTCTGCTTTATCAAAATGCCTGTAGTTGTTGCATTCTTCTGCCTAATGGTCTTTGTTTATTGTGCTGTGAAGTCAAATGAACTTCTGAGTGACTTTCAAGAAGAGGCGTCAGCTACTGACATGAATTGAGTTTTCAGCAGAAAAGTTCTTCACCTTTTCAGTTCTCAAATGCTTCCTGGTCGTGGTCTGCCTTCATTCAATTATTGAAAGTGGCATTTGAACATATCTTTCTGATCTCTCCTATGTAGTCAAAGCAAGCAAACCGATGCTGCTTGCCATGGTGTAACATGCTGCAGTTGCCTCCTTAGAACTGTCTTCCTCAGAATGCCATAAAAAGCTATCTCCAGTTGTGTTATTTACAGAATTGTATTTATTAACAAGTTCTTGACCTAATTTGCTCATGTATATGTAAATCATGTACATGCTCATGTAAGTCAGAAAACCTGATTTGCACACTTCATGCTCTGCCGTGTGCGGAGAGGTTTATTCTCAATCAAAATGTCTAATTTGAGAATAACTTAAGTACAACATTATTGTGTGACAGAGAATTCCTTTACACTTTCTACTAATCCTGCATTAGAGGCACATTCTTCTATCTATCTATATAGATGCATTTGTTAAAATGTTGGTTCACATTGCATTGCTGTCACTGGAAACAAAGTCCTTGATTGCTCTATTTTCTTAGATATACTTATGCACGTGTACTAGTAATGTCCCCAAACAATTCTGTGTTTCCTTGCTGTGACAATCTGAATGTCTTGCTCTATAGTCTCCTTAAGCAGAGTCTTCTCACCTCCCCTCTCTGTCCTCAGATTATTTTTTTCAGGAGGTGAGGTCAGGTCTATTAAGAAGTTTTTGTGGTACCTGCTAACTTTACTGAACTTAGAAAACATCTATTCTTTCCATTCACTCCACAAGGTACAGGTTTAACAAGGAACAGGGAAGTTGGTCTAACATACAGAAATAACTTATCATTAGCAGAGAGTTCGTAAACTCAATTTGTTTCAGTTTAAATCTCTTTCTTTTACTCTTCTTCCTGGGCAGCTTCCTCTGTATGTCTTGGGTCTCAGGTGAGAGCCTGTTTGTCAAGTGTGATGCAGAAGTTGGTATCAAATCTAAATCTCTCTGTGCCTGTGCGGGCTGTCAGTTGAGTACATTTTATAGTGTGGCCTTGGATTAAAACAGGGTAGGTCTTAGTAATTCACTGGCCACACAAGCTTTCAAGATAATGGAACTTCAAAGTCAAAGGACAAGCAAGAGTTGCTTCTCCAAACAGGATCACTGTATACATAATTTTGGTAAGTAGGAGAGTAGAAGAAGCACGGATGTGGCTGCTCAACTGTGGCTATTCATAAGTTACAATCCAAGGAAGACTGCTGTGCTGGCACTGGCCTTCTCAGTTGATACCTCCAGGCATAAGCCTGCAGAAGACCAGGAGATTGCTTTTGATGTTTGCTGATATGTGTCAGATTGAGGTTTGCTTTTTCTACCATGCCACAGAAATATGGTCCTCAGTCTGGGGACTTTTATCTGATAAGGGGTATAAGAATAAAGCAGAGTGTTTGGGGTTTGAGTTTGAAGTGTGAGAAATTTGCCTTTCTTTCTCCCCTTCCTTACCTCTCAAGACAGGTGATATGTTTTCTTCTTCAGTAGATAAATACACTTGCTAGCTTCTGTTTCTCTATGATATGCATAAAGATAGCACAGAGATATATGTATATATCTCTCTATGATATACATACTATAAAAGTGACAACAAGGCAAAAGAAAGTGTGCAAATTAAATAGCATGGTCTCAAAAATATGTAGATTTGGGCTGTTCTGTCTGCTGTGCATTCATATTTCCCCATCTCAGGAGGTGGCTTAGGTGCGTAGCTAGATTCCGGGCACCAGGGCAGTGGTCTGTAGAATATTGGAAGTATATCAGAGAAGTGGAGAAAATAAAGAAATAAAAAGGTAACTTGACAGACCCCTTTCCAGTTTCTGCTTAGTACCTCCCTGCTTTGTGCTGTATTGTAAGCAGTGCTTTAGCAATAATACTGACAAAGCCTAACAAAGAGACTTGCTTGCTGGCAGAAAGTTGCTTAAAATAACTTACTGAGGATAAAGAGGCTGCCCAGGTCAATAATGCTGTGAAATCCTCAATGTGTAGCAGCTCCAGGACGTTTTGTAGGCATATGGATTTTTAAAAGCTTTAGACTGTTGGTAAGGCTGTAAAGATTTCAGAGTGCTGCTAACCTTGTATTGATGGTGCTGGGACAGTTTTATGAAGATTCGGAGTTTGGCTATAGAAATACTGAAATCTTTGTTCCCTTCAGCAGAACTCTGATTTAAATTACTAACTTTAGAAAGAAAGTGTTGTTCTTTATTAACAGATATTTAATACTATTTAGAGTCTTTGTTGTACTTTATTCTTCAGTCAGATCTATCACTGTTAAAAATGCTGTCAAGCAACTTACCTGGCTTGCTTTCCTTTAAATCAAGGGAAGCTAATTTATGAAATACAGTGTAATTCATCCCTACCTTTGTTATGAATGTAATTCTTTTGGTTCTAGTTTTATGTAGCGTTATTTTTAAAACATCAGCTGAAGGTAATCAATATGAAGCTTATTTCAGCCAGTTTTCATTAGTGGTAGCCACTCATGATAAGTGAGAGATAATGTTAGCAGTTCACTAATCCTTCAGTTAAAGGAGCAGCTTTCTTGACCATGCCTTAAACCAAGAACTATAACATGCCACTTGAAGGTGGTCCCTTATGTAATTTCAGTTGAAACTTTTATTTTGAGGAGTTCCTATATATTCATCTTCAGAGTTGTTTGATCCATGTTCTGCCACATCCACATGGACAGTTTATAGGGAAGGAGTAGTCCAGGGGAAAGGGTCAGGAGCTGGGATTGTGGTGGGAAAGGGAACCTCTGCAGGAAATCCAATGTCAGTCTTTCCACTGCCTAAGGACTATTATTTTTGTGTACTTTACACTATGCAGTTTCAGCTTGATGTTTTCTGTGTATGTTTGTGGGGGTTTTTAAGAGCAGACAAGTGGTTCTTATGAATATGAATGCATGTTAATTGTTACGGTGTGCAGAAGGGTCTTAACGCAGGTATGAAGGCTCACAGCGACTGCCTCACTGAGGCTCTATCTTGTTTTCTCTGGCTGTGCTGTTGATATGGGGTCAACCAGCTGCAAAACCATCTGGGGAAAAGTTCCTAACAATATAGTCCAAATTCTCTTTTAGTGGTTCTGCTCAATATGTCCATTTAGGTTCCAAATGTAACCCTGGACTGTATTTGTCTTCAGAAGAAATTGTTCCCCTTGCTTCCCTTGCCCAGTCCAGTGCTGCACTGCAAGCCCCAGGGAGCCACCAGGAGAGTCAAAAGCAAAGAGAGGGCAGGAGGGAAAATCTTTCCTTTTTGCCTTGGCACCACCTGGCTAGGAAGTTGGCTGGGCTCCCCCAGCCCAACCTGTCTGTCATCTTTGGCTGGGGAGTCAGGGAGGCTTCTGTTGGTGATGCATCAGTTCACTCTCCCTGGTGAAGGAGGGGAGTCATGCCTGAAGGGCAGCATACCAGACAGAAGACTGCTTCTGAAGCCATGCAGCCTGTACAAGCTGCTGTATCTCTGATTTCACTCAACTGCTGTTACAGTAGAAGTTATTAGAGTGATGTTTTATCCCGTCTGAAGTAAACTCATTTCTTATCTTTTTATGCATCAAAGAGGATATGAACACCAAGCCTTTGTAGCAAAAATTCAGTTAAGTAAGATGGGATCAGAGTGCAGAATCCAACAACTTAATCTTGTAGACCAGTGAAGTGAGTAGGAGTTGGCATCGGGAAACAGCAATAAAGTCATCTTTGTTGTCTTACCATTTGGGGATCTGGAATATGAAGGGGTATCTCAGAAAGATGTACCTGGTCTCTCAATGCTTTCTGTGCTTGCTGTTCCTGTCTGAGAAGACTATACCAGTGGAAAGAATGATACCATTTATCTTTTTGGCCATGGAGATTATGACCTCTGGCTTAATTTAACCAAGTTTTGGATTTACCAGTGCTTTTCCTGCCAGAGGACAAACTTATCCCTTATTTCTGTGTTTTCAGGCACTACCCAAAGTAGTTATCTGAATAAATGAAGTTGTGATCCTTTTCATGGACTGAAGAAAGAAGTTGACATGTGTAGCATGTTCTGCTGGCTAATGCAAAGTTCACACTGATCTGCAGTTCAGTTTGCATTTTGCATCATTAGATTGTACCAGTTTTGAGCAGAAAATATACTCTCTCAGCACCCAAAGTAATAAAAAAATGATGATTTGAGGCTTTTTGTTTGTTTCTTGGGGCTCTTTTTAAGATATTTGTTCAAAGGGTGATTCTTTCCTTTCATGTTGAGTGCACAGCCTGCATATTCTGTTATAATGAAACCAGAGTCCTGGCACAAAGGTGTGTTTCATTTAAGCATGCTTAAATCTTGTTTGAGCTCTACTTTCCTTAAATAAGAATCTAGCAAACCTGGGATATGTATGTGTTACCACCAACATTCATCTCAGTTCTAGAGGATCTAGGATTCCTCTTCATTTAGAGCAGTTTATGATCATCTTCTGAAATAGGTTGCATGTGTTTGTGGGAGGGAGGGAAGTTACTTCAGCTAATTGCTATGATAGCACACAATTTTTGGAATATCAAATAGATTTTAGATCCACCAGTGGCTGGTTTTCCACCTGTGGGGAGCTTTGGTAGGATGTCACCAAAACCCTGCTGGCTGCAGGTGGCAAACAGAAGTGTCCGTTGGGAGATTTGTAGACCTTGATGAATGAATCTCTACTGAATAACAGATTATGCATTCAAAAATTGCAAATCTCACTCCTTAAGCTGTGAAGCTGATTCCTGCTTATCTTTGATAAACATCAGTTGCCCTACATAACCTTTGTTAGTAATATTTAATTGGTGCATAATGTAGCTTTAATAATATAGTTGTTTTATTTATAATTTCCCTGCTTATGGAAAAGGAATGTAATTGATTGAGAGAGTTTATTGCCAATTCTTGCTACTAATGGCAAAAATATCTTAATTTAAATGATTTCACGTTAGTTGATTCTGGATTCCTCACATGGGGTTATTTTGTTGAAATCCATGGGCTGGAAAGGAATCAATATGGGCTTTTGAAACTGATGGAGGTTTGCAGTGCTCCCACTACGATTGATTACAGCTGCTTTTGTAGGGCTTTAAAAAGAACAATCTGTATTAAAAACATCATTCTTTGGTATGAGCTTGAACAGCTCCAAATAGGTTTCCATGGGGGCTGCCCTGCAATTTGACCACTTCAAGGGATTGCAGTAATCACCAGTGGGCCAGGGCAGCGAGGCAGAGGAAAGGCTATTAGGTGGGGAGTTATTGGCATGCATGCCAAAGAGGTTACCCTGGCAGCTTTAATCATTCATCCACATCTCAAGAGGAGGGAGGAAAATATAAGTGTTAGTTCTTCTGATTGATTAGCAAAAAGGATCTGTAAAGCATGAAAGGAGAGGGGAAGAGCAAGTGCACGTTAGATTTAAAAGCACTGACTGGGGCAGGTACATGTAGTTATGACCTCTAAACCAAAAGCTACCTGCTTCCTCCATTACTGTCACACTTGTGACTGGTGATTCAAAGACAGGCTAACCTCTTCATTCAGTATTTTCAAAGGAGTGTATTTAGCTTCTTGGTCACGCTGTGCCTTAAATTTAACCTGTCTGCACATGGGCTGATGTGTCCTTAAAAAAAATGGTTAGCATTTCGAGCTGTGACAATGATTTGCATGGTGATTTTGATCCTATTTTTGGCAAAACTGATGGGTGCTTTTTGGAAAACATGCAGAAAATTGCTATGCTAATTGAGAGAAATCAATCCGTGATGCACATTGCTGGCTGCTGGCTTCCAATGCTGTTTCGCCTGCACACTGCCCTTTAATATTTCAGTCTGGAGTAGTACTTTGGAAGCTGATTCAGCTGCAGACCTTCTGAAATAGTTTCCCTGTTGTATCGTGCCTACGTCAAAGGCAGAGTTGAGGAATAAACTGTTCTCTGCACAGATTGATAGCTTGGTGTGAGGGCTGAAAGGGCTTTGAATCTTTTAATTTTGGGATTCCCAGAGAAACTCTGGTATTAAACTTCTGCTTTTATGTGGGAAACAAGAACTGCTGTGTACTGCACCTTGACTGTTAAGAAGTCCTGAGATTTTCAAGGTAAAAGAGACAACTAAACTGCAGTGTTCAATTCTAGCTTTCATGTACAAGGAAAGACCTGTTGGTACAGTGTCAGGGAATGTGATATGATATCAAATCAAGGGGTTCATGTAAATGGCATGTACTGTTTGCTTGGGTTGGTGTATCAGATTTGCCCTCCTCCTCTATCAGTCCTAAGTAACCGTTTTTATGTTGTAGTAAGTTTATGTGGTCATTGAGTTAGGAAAGTCCCTTGGTCCTAACCTGTAGCCTCTGTGGAGGTGATTTGACCATACAGCTCCCCAGCTGAATGTCTGGTGAAGGACCAGCAGGGCTGGTCCTCTCTCAAGCATGGGCTTTCCGCATGAACTGCTGTAGAACCACAGGAAACTTTCATTGCTGGAGAAATAAAATAAAATACTGCAGTTTCATATCGTGTGATCCAGGTAGCTTTCACTTGCTGAGTTGTGGGGTGAGGCTGTGGAGCATCTTCTGAGGAGACTCTGCCTACGTGAAGAGCTGCTGTTCTTTGGGATGTAGCAGTGGCAGAGATCCACAGAGTTGTAAAGGTTTGTTGTTCCAGAAAATTGTGCATACCTGAATGAAGATGTAGGTATCTTCTGCAGGGTAGATGATGAAAGCATCTTTTGAAGGGGCAGATCCAACTATGGTCTCACTCAGCTAGCAGTCCTTTAATACTACTTCATGTGGGCTTGAGCCTAATTAGGTAGCCTGGGGAGGGCTGTTGGGTAACTGATGAGGATCTCTTCATTCATTTACTAAATGTCTATTGTAGTTGGAGAGCATGGAGCAAAGTTGTTTGATCTGTCCTTCATCACAAATCATGCTGTTGGTACTCATGTAATGATAGAAAGCTCTGCCTGATCTTGCCAACGTGCCACCTCGCCTCCCTTCTGCACCTTTATACAGCAATCTCTGTCCTACCCTGGGCAACACAGTTTCTGGATAAGGGATTATATTAACAGACTAAAGTTTAGTCTCTGTGTGCATCAAGTAGATAAATGATGCGCAATGGGAAATCAGACTCCGTGAAAAGAAGTGGAAAGGTAAAAGCTTTTTCATAGAATCATAGAATAGTTACGGCTGGGAAGGACCTTAAGATCATCTAGTTCCAACCCCCCTGCCATGGGCAGGGACACCTCACACTAAACCATGTTACCCAAGGCTCTGTCCAGCCTGGCCTTGAACACTGCCAGGGGTAGAGCATTCATCACTTCTTTGGGCAACCTGTGCCAGTGCCTCACCACCCTCATGGTAAAGAACTTCGTCCTTATATCCAACCTAAACTTCCCCTGTTTGAGTTTTAACCCATTACCCCTTGTTCTATCACTACAGTCCCTGATGAAGAGTCCCTCCCCAGCATCCCTATAGGTCCCCTTCAGATACTGGAAAGCTGCTATGAGGTCTCCACACAGTTTCTATTCTCCAGGCTAAACAGCCCCAACTTTCTCAGCTGTCTTCATATAGCTCACAGAATCATAGGAGGGTTTGGGCTGGAAGGGACCCAGGTCTGTTCTGCCTCTCCTTGGGACAAAGGGAAGGAAGCTCCAAATTCTGTGATGCTCTTTCCAGGAAAGTCAGAATTAATTTAGTGATTACTCCAACCATTCTCTTTTCATTACACATACATTATGCATCCAAACTGGGTATGAGCCATAGCTCAGGTCCTTATGTTGCTCCTTATGCTCTTAATTACATGTCCTTAGGGCTTAAAATCCAAAGATCCTCAAACTTTCCAGACAAATGATTTCGTTTCACAACAACCAATCAGTTAAGATATTCATATCCATACTCAACAGATGATGAGATGAAGTATGAGGGAGATAAGAAGGGAATATTTATTCCCTCTAAAAGTGCCAAAATACAGTTTCTTTCACACAGTTCAATTTTTTTATAATATCATCTGGACTATTTAAAAAAACCTGGCAAATGTTAGAAAAAATTGAAGCAAACACACACAATAACAGCTTTTGTTAAAATAAAAGGGAACAGGAGGGAATCTAGCAACTGCTATTGCAAAAACCAACAGAGTTCAGATCATGGTCACTAAAGATAAACTAAAATTGGGTTTTTTTCAGTATAACAACTTTCATTAAAATAATTCTAAATATATTAATCAGTCCCATATGTCATCTTTTGTTGTAAACACAAGGTCATCTTTCCCCACTTACATGACAGTAGCATTGTCAAGATGTATTCTGACTATTAGACTGTGAAGGATTTAACACATCTGGGATGTGAAGGATATTCCATCAAATCTGAACTGTAGTAGATGCAAGGAGTGGTGAGTTACTTATTCTTGCTTGGTTGGTTTAAACTGGAAGGTTTCTTGTCTTCTTTATTTAGAGGTCAACATTTATTCTAATTAAGAATATATGCATATTTTTAATAGAGACAAATTGGAAACAACTGTAGAGGTTTAATGCCTTGTATTCTTCAACATCTTCTCCTTTTTCATATTGTACAGCTCCTTTAAAAGATCAGGAGGAAAACTTGTGCCAAGTGCTTGCAGAAACAAATATACCTCAGAAAAAGTAATATTAAGGTTAATTAATAATATAAGTAATGCAACATCTAAACCAAAAGTTATATATTAATCCACATAGTTTGAATGGTAAGGGGACATTCTCCATAGCTTAAATAGCCAGTGAACACAGCACAGACCTGGTAGTTAAGGACTTTGTAATTGTACAGACATGCTCTGTGATTCATAAAGACATCCTCTGCAATTCACATAATGTACCAGTGCTTTACTCTCCTCATCCGTAAAGAGACCCACGACATCTTTGTACTTGAAACTGTTATATAAATGAGATGTGTCAAAACCAGAATGTGAAATCCCACGTGAGCATATCATAAGTAAACGTTAGAAAACCAAGAATTCCTATATTGAGTCAAATCAAAGATCTCTCTCTGCCAGAGAACAGAAACGGTATCTTCCCAAAGTTGGATGTTGAACTCATCCTTAAGGAAACACACCTCTTCTGCAAAGAAACTGCTGCAGGAACTCAAGTTGGAACAAGTTCCTTGCGGGAACAAGTTGGAACTGCTGCAGGAACACGTCTTACAGAGAAGACATAGATAAGGTTCTGAAACTGGGCTTTGCCAGAACCAACTTGGGCTAAATGAGTAATTAAATGGGATTTAATGGGAGTAATTTACTGGGAGTAATGAGTAAAGTTATCAGAGACCAGGGGTCAGACTGATACCACCATGTTGTGATGCCTTATTTGTCCTTATTGCTTTTTATTTAACTAGAACAAGATTTAGCCAACATCATACGCATGGGGTCTTCTGCCAAACCAGCCAGGATCATTTTTGCAAGCAGAGGTTTCAGAGGCAGGTTATAAACATATAATGTGTTCCAAGCAAAACACAGGAATGCCTACTGAAGCAGGAGCAGCATGGCACTGGAAAAGAGGGCAGAAGCAGCAGACAGTGGCTATTTCTTGAGTGGTGTTTAACATCTTGCTAGACTCAACTGGCCAGCACGGCTTACAGCACAGCTCTGAGCTTATAAAAATCTTCATGTTATGCTGCATCAGTTTGTGTGATTTCTCTTTGACTTGTTACATATAAATTATGTTTTCATCCTTGGATGTATTTGTTCTTCCAAGCTCTCATGTTCATTTTCCTTTTAACTGTGTAGTTCCCATGGGAAGGACACTAAGCATTCTTGTGGAAGAGCTCTTTAGATGCATATAAATAGTAGTCATATATCACTGAAGATTTTACATATGTGAGATTAAACATAGCCATAAAACTATATGACTGCTATTTATTGATTCATAAATGAATACCTGGGGTTGAATTCTTAATATCCCTCTTTGAAACAATGGTACTGATTTCTGGAAGTGATGCTTGCTCTCTGCGTGACAACTCTGTGTTAGAACATGAAATATGTTCACATCTCTATATAGGAATTTCATTTCATTTTATTCCAACACTCATATACCCACACACATTACAGACCATAAACCTTTTAATAAACAGTAATTCACTTGGCATTGAGTTACTTCTGATGCACCTGATATAATAGAATGCAGATACCACATATCAAAGTAAGTAATAGAAATTAAATTAAGCATATAGGCCAAGTATAGGTTTTTGTAGATTTAAATTGCCACGACTGCAATAATTGCTTAAATTTATTACATTAATAGCTAATGATCACTAATAAAACTAAAGCCTGATTTTATGAGACATAGCACTAATTACTTGGTTCAATGTGCAAATTACACAGAAACTATGTGTAAAACACACAAGCACACTGCTGAGCTTACTGACCCCCATTCATTCACAGTATGCCTATGTTATGTTTTGTATGTAGAAGGGAAAGGGCATAGAGATGGACACACTCCTTCCCTATAAGAGTTTAATCTGAACAAAGTACTTGTCTAAAATTTACAGCACTGTGTAATGCTTTAGACTTTAAGAGTCTGAAAAGTTTTGGATAAAACAAAGAACTAATATTGTCTGTTTCTGAAAATGCATCAAATCATGCATTTATCCTATTTTAGCTCACCGAAATGGGAAAAACTGCTTAGAAACTTTTAGGCTTAAACTTCCAGTGAGCAAAACCTGTGAATTTTAAGAAACCTGAGTGACTAAATTAGGCTTTCAGTGAGACAAAGAAGTAATAATCCTAAGAGGACTGACAAAAACAGGGAACTACCATTTTATATTAGGATTTAGGGAATTGCATACTCCCTTTGCAACTACAGCATCAAATTCTTATCCTTGCATGACGAAACAAACTATATTCTATATTCTATCCTAGATCTATTGAGCTCTTTCTCTACTCCAATATAATTGAGGAATTTAACTGTTACTCACACGAATCCTGGAGATTTATCCACAATGAAATAGTCCTTTCTCAAAATACACCATGAAGTCTTTTACTAATTACATACCCGTTGTTACAGAGCTGCCTTCCTTTCTCCTGAACAGAAGTCATGCATGTCTTACACCACACGTTGTTGTATTTCTCTGATCATGAAAAACGAATGTGTGTGTATATTTGCTTTCAATGTATCAGCAAATAGGTGACTCAATGTGGGGTTCTTTAGCATCATCCACTTAAACAAGAATGAAAACTCCCTTCAGGAAGGGTCAGTAACACACTCCGAGCTGTGCTAGCTTCCTAAGGAAAAAGTGTTAGAACAATACTATGGTTTGGGTCTTGAGAGACGAACAAAATGGAGATAGGTGGTCATAAAGGCTGAGAGCAAAGGTACTCTGAAAACTATCAGTCTTCTAGTGACACATTAGGGAATTGGTTTCCTAGTAAGCACTCTCTGAAATCTTTGTCCTATTCTGTTCTTACACAGCCTGACTCTGGTGACTGCCAGATATAAGATGATCAGAAAATGTCTAAAGGAAGAGTTGAAACAGAATCTGATTTTTCTATGGCTTTTAGTTTTAGGAATTGTCTTTTTATATAAAAATTGATTCCAGCAATAGTACATTCTTAAATTCAGTCCTATTTTTTTCCAATATGGGAATAGAATTCAAAAGTAAATGACAAGGAAGAAAGTGTGGGTGCCCAAGGCAGGTAAAAAGACCTGTTCTCATGCATGTGATTGGGGGTCAGAGTTCAGCAGAGCTTAAGGACCTCAGGGTTCACTTTCAGGAAGCACAAAGCTACAAGAAAAACATGAGGTCTTCGCCTGGCTCCTTAACCATGTGCATGCAAGAGGGGTGGGAAGGGTAAGACGGGAAGGAAACAAAAACACTTGCATTCTTAGCAGGCTGGAATCCTTTCCACTAATGCTGTCTTCAGTTGTGCCTGCCAGAGATGTGGATTAGACAGATGGCACAACTGTAAGCAGCTTTTACAACTGAAGCAAACTACTACACAAACCCCGTACGGGCATCAGCAAATGCCCTTTTGTGAGACCCCTGAACACTGGTGGTTTAGTGTATGGGTGTATCTGAGTCCAACTTTGTCCAGCAAGATATTCCTGGTCATCTCTTCAATGTGTGACTGGACTTCCTGACCATTTGTAACTTAGTTAAAATTCTTATACACTAGAAGATCCCCATAGACTTTTAGAAGTTCCATCTTTGCTTTCAAGTGTGCTGTAGTCCAAGCAAAATTAACTTGGATAAATAATACCCTACTGTAACAGTGAGCACCTAACAAATCTTCTCTGTACAGAGAGTTAACCCAACACATGACAGTCGCAGGCAGACAGATTGCCATTTTCTGGAATCAAATAGAAGATGAGAAAGAGGGTGGATAATCCTCCATTATAGGGGTGAAATCCCATTGAATTTATGTTTTAATACAGAAGATCTACAGTTTCTGTTTCCACAGTCACACAGCCTGTGTATGGAAACAGAAAGTAACTAGGCAGTAATGCAGTAAACAGGCAGGATTTGGAGACAAGAGGAGCAGAAAAGATGGGTCCGTAAGTTTCATAAACTCCTTGCAGAAACAAATGCACAAGCTGTTAGTAGCCAGCAGATGAAGATCTGCTAGCCAAAAGCTATAGCTCCCCATAGCTCTGTAAAGACAAGGAAGCAAAATAACTAATGGAAAAGGAAGGGTAGTGAAATTGTCTTATAACTATTTCATATATACACAAACTGTTCTGGTCCAAAAACTATACAGGAGCCACTGGCCTAAGACCTGCATGAGAACCACTCCAGCACTTAATGGTTCATAGAGAAGAGAGATCACAGCAAGGAAGAAAGGAAAGCTCTAAATATGGAACCTGCAGGGAGTCAAGAAATCACACATGAATATAACACTCGAGATGATGAAAGTGAAAGGACAGAACAGAAAACCAAACCTTGGGCACGGAGTGTTGGTGCAACGGGCTGCTGAGCAGGTGCAGAAGAATCAGTAATGGTGAAAGCAGAAATATGCAGACAACAGGGGAGATTCTGTACTGGTTTCTTAAAACAGGGACTAGTTTACATCTCCAAAGATAGTGATAGCCTTCTGCTTTCAGCAGAAACCAAGAAACATCTGCTATGAGCAGTACTGCACACAACCATAAGCCCTTCATCTGGGGTTCTCAACAGTTATTGTTTTTCCCCAAGAAAAAAGCTCAGTAATATTGACCTACACATGCAGGAAAAACCAGGATTTGATATTTTACAGAACAGACACAGATATTCTCACTACAGGCAAATAAGAAGTGCTTTATAGGACGCAGCACAACTTGATCCTTATTACATTAAAAATCAAGGTCCAACCTTTTCTCCATACGGGAAGCCGTTGTGGATGCCTTAGGTATAAGAAACAAACCAAGTATGATAGTAAGTAAATAAAGGCCTAGTAAAGATGAATTAACAAGAAGGAAAAAGCGAGGAGAAAGAGTCAGATGGTGCTATAATGCCTTCAGCAGAGGCTTTCGCTTTGCTGAGTCTAGTCTAAACTGACAGCCCTGGCTGGAAGCTAAAACTCAAGCGTTCAGAGGAGTGGAAAAGGAGAGCTCACTTTTGTTTTTGCTGAGTTGAAAAGTGTCACACTTCATTTTGCTTTTATAGTTGCTGGAGATCGTTACTGCTCACCCCAGATTGGCTTCACCTGCCCTGGAGAAAGTAAATGACATCTGAGAACGCAGTAACTCTGTGGTTTATCGGCTCATTACATGGTACCCCTACAAAACCACTGCAGGCTGATCTGTAACATTTTAGCTTTACATCACTCGGATGAATCAGTGTACCAGGGACAGCTACTTTTGTTTGTATAAATCTCAAGGGTTTTACAATAGGAACACAATGTCGCTATGACAAGCCTAGAGGAAAGCATGATTATAACAGGAGACCTTGCTGCCCTTGAAGAGAGGAGGGGTGGTAGGGCCCTCAGGACCTGTGTACGTGGTACAGACACTGGGCAAATCTCAGTTTTGGAATATACATCCTTCTCAGAATATACATCCTTTTTACTTGAATTCAGAATGTCTCCATATGCTGTGAAGGTAATGCAGTAAGGAAGGATTCTCTCTGGCATGACCCTGAGAGCAGAAAGGGGCACTACAAAGGCCGACTGCTTCTTTTTAATTACAGGATTTAGACCAACCCACTGTGAGACTTCTGATGGAGGAGACGACTTGGGATACAACAGCACCTCTCATTTTTCCTAATGAATATTCAGCATTCCTTTGGAAGGGAAAAGGAGGAAGAGGAGGCAGCACCCAGCTATGCTGCTGGAATGGTCAGAAGCAAAGGGTAATTAATTCTGCCATGGTGCAAAAGAGAATAAGAGAAAATAAGAATAAGCATTGACTGCAGGTTCAGTGACTGGATGATACCAGGGTTGTAAAGCTAGACATTGCAGGATCAATGCACAAACACAACCTGCTGCTCTGCAGCTATCTGTAATTGAGGTACCTGGCAATTGTCCCTGAAAACAGTGCACTATTATAATTAAGGAAGAAGGCTAAGACAAAGTTAGCATCCTGGATCTCAATTCTGCGAAGTCTAATGAAGGTTCTTACCCTTCCGTACTGTGAACAGTCCTACTGAAGCATTAGTGCATAAAATTAAGACCATTAATAAGTCTCTGCAGGATCAGCAATAAGGTTTATATTTTATATCCCATGTTAATCCAGAAAAGCAGCTTCATGGGAAAGACATTGGAATAAAGTAGCCTGCAAAGCATATTCCATAAATTCTAAGATTCTAGAACCTATGCAAGCTGCACTATTCGTTAACATTTCTGGTCTTCCCCAAAGTCATCAGAGATTAGCGTGATTGCTGCAGCAAAGGGCTGCAAGTACTATTGAGAAGTGAACCATTTACATATGTATAAATCCAGACTAAATTTGATTGCCTTTGCATAGCACGTCCATATTTATATTGATATATCTGATATCATCAAGTGATAAAAAGAAGACATGAATTTCTATGCATTGTTTCTAATGTTGAATATATCAATAATGTGAAACAGCAAGGCAAAAGTAGGAGAGGAAAAAGAACATAGATTATAAACAGTGCAAATCCAGCATTTCATCCAATCCAGGGTAAGATATTTTACTTCTGCTTATTCCTTTTGCATTTACTGTAGATTAAATTATTACTCTTGCCTCTTTTAAGATTGTTTTTGTCTTTCCCAACTGCCTAATTCTCTTTCTTGTTCCTGCTTATAAAAAGGAATATTCCATTTCTTAGTTCCCATGCAAAATCTGACAAAAGAGATTTGGGGTTATTTAAGGTTACTTTGCCTCCAAAATGTCCTTATTTGTTTCCCAATGCTGACTTCAGAGAGCAGGCAATGATCTGAAGGTATGAAACCAGGAAATGTATATGCTTTGCAATTTTAAACTTCTTATTCCTGTATATGCCCAGTCGCTTGTGGCATTTGCTATTTCTGTTTAGTCTTCCCAAAAACCAGCAGCACAACTGTCTCAACTGCCTTGGTATTACTTGCTTCTTTCTACTACCTACATGTGTGACACTGATTTATTCAGCCACTGAGTGTGCTTTATAGTTTGTGCTACGAGGGCAAGCAGCATCTCTTCTTTCATAAGCAAAACACTTGCATAATCCACACCACGAGCTCTTATTTGCACCTGATGTGCCAGTTGTCTTTAACAGTGTGAATGGAAAGCAAAATATCCAGATGATAAAGTCTGTGCATCATTTGTTTCCATACCACAAGCACATCAAAGCAAACCTACCTTCCTCTCCCACTCCTGCAGTGGTTATTCCCCATCGTACCCAACTGGTGAGATGGCTGCACCATGGTCTGCTATTGCAAAGACTTCATTACTTTAACAAAATATGTTGGAGCACATTTACCAATGCACTGTGAAGGATTATAAATAATTAAAACGAAACCATTCATGTCAGAAATAAATGAACAAAGCCCATTTTGCAATGCAGCATCCCTGATTTATATTTATTGCATTCATTTAGAACATTTGTTAATTCACGAAACCAAGCACTCCACACAGAATGGGTCTCCAAAATGTGACTGAATCCTTGTGAGGTTATGTCTTTTCTTTAGGGTCATAAAGGAAGAGATCACTGGGTCAATGAAAAACACAGAGAATACAGAAAATTAACAACCATGCTGATGGATTGCACATCCTGTGTTTTCCAAGCGTATGCTATTCCGAACGTCTCCAAGAGCCTTATCTGCATTTTGCATTTGCATACGGGTACAAAATATGCAGAATCACACTTCAGTTAGAAATAATTTTAGACACAGCTATGGCTAATACCTACACCTTGAGAGACTGATATTATCTTGGCTGCTCCCTGGCTTCCAGCGTGCTGCTTTGGGAGCATCATAAGTAACATTACTTCTTATTGAAGTTTTAGTTTCACGAGGTGAGGATCTCTTTTGGGGGTCTGGGTTATGGTAGTGGTGAGCAGACATTCTTCCCTTACTGCTGTGCTATTGTCATTGTATCACTGGTACATTTCACAAGAGATATAGGAGAGGATAAAGCAGCATATCACCTCAGAACTACTGCTAGAAATACAGAGCCACGCTGTCAAAACCCCTACTTTTTTGCTTCGCCTCATTTTTCAAGACCATCTGGATGGAAGCATATGCAAACCTATAGCCAAATTCCCACATTAAACACTGAAACTTTTCCTCAAAATTAATGATCATGAGTTTAAAAACTCTCAAACTACCTTAGAACAAATATACCTGCTCCTGCAGCAAAATCAAATCCTGCAACAATCTTGGACCCTTCCAACTCCATTCATTTCATCATAAACCCAGGTTTCTCTTTACAGCTCTGTCCCTGACAGCAATGACTCTTGTAGCAGAAAGAGCTCATTGGGCTTTCTTTACTGGAAGAATGCCCAAAAAAGTTGGAAAGCACAAATTTATGGGAGAACCATGAGAAAGCAGAATGCTTATCTCTAAGTGCCTTTTCTTCTTATTCTACCAAAATATTCCAACCTCTATGCATGTATGTATAATACCGTGATTAAATTAATTCATAGTATTCCAATATTAATTATCCCACAAAATTTTGCAGCTACTGCAGAGTTATCTTTTATAAAGTTTCCCAGGTTTATTGATTGTGTGTCAATATTTTAATCACAGTTTCACAGATGGAATGTTTTAAATCTCTTCTGAGGTTTCTACGAGCTTCTCTGGCCATTAAAAAAGGAAACATTCTTAGAAGTTAAAATGGATGTGAGCAGGTAAGAAAGCAAAGGCTTTGCTTCTGTTCTGTTTTATTCTATACTACTCTGTTCCATTCCTATGCTTTTCACAACACAAAGTGGAGAGTTCTGTAGACCCAAGTCACTGGTGGTAGTTTCCCTGTTCATGAAACCGTAGTATACACTTACCTGCATTCCAAGTGCACCACATAAATAAGGGGATTTAATCTTCCTACCTCATCACAGCAAAACCACCTATAAAAATGAACAGTATGCAAAATTAGGCGGCATACCCTTTAACTCTGAGAACTACTTGCTATCATGCATGATGTCTCCCAGTACAAATAACTCCTTGATATCTGGGCAAATTACTAATTACAAGTGCACTGCTCCCCAGAGTAGATATTTGCACATGGAGCCTACAATCTGCCAAGTGTACTGAACCTTGCATAAAAAGGACTTGGAGAAAAATGTATTCCTTGCAGACATGAGTACAAATGTACTCCATAGTAAGTGGGGCTTTTCTGCTATGCAATGGGGGGCTTTCTGCAAGAAGATCTAAGGCTCTAGTATTTAATGAGTTAAGGTGAGTACGGTTTACAAGGTAGCAATAGGACAAGGGGGTATGGCCTTAAACTGAAAGAAGGTAGATTTAGATTAGACATTAGGAATTCTTCCCTGTGAGGGTGCTGAGGCGCTGGCACAGAGTACTCAGAGAAGCTGTGGCTGCCCCATCCCTGGCAGTGTTCAAAGCCATGTTGGATGGGGCTTGGAGCAACCTGCTCTAGTGGAAGGTGTCCCTGCCCATGACAGGGAGTTGGAACTGGATGAGCTTTAAGGCCCCTTCCAACCCAAACCACTCTGTGATTCTATGAGGATGCAAGGAAACTGAAGGAAACAGTCTGCTTTAATTCACAGAGAGAAAATTCCGCAGAGCCTCCACTGTGAAAGTCCTAATGGAAGAACAGCTGAGGCTCACTTGACTCCCTCGGCAAAAGATGCCTGTGTCCACACCTCCATAAACAGGACTGGATACCAGAAATAAATTTCCCTTGTGTTCAATAGGATAGGAGCATGCATTTCCTGAACATGGATTCCGGCTTCTCCCTTAAGGTACTACACTCAAGATCTGAACTTATGCGCATAATTATTACTCTACTCCAATCATCTTTATGCATGAACTGGATTTATTTTCTTTTTCTAAGCCATTATTTAATACAATAGGCAGTGCAGAAACTAAGAAGCTAATGCAATCACTGCTGCTGTGTACTGCATGTTTATCCGGATGAAAATGTCAGAATGCATGAAATATATCCAAAGTGTCACCAGGGCTCTTTGGTATGCACAAAAAGCACTGGAGAAGTTACTGTATTTAAAGTAAAAAAAAATGACTCCAAATTACATTTCTCCTATTATACCTAAATACTCAACAGCTAGTTTTCAAAAACCTTTCTGACTGACTTTTAGATACATATAAGTAATGTAAATCAAATGATTAACAGGACTCGGATCCAGGCTGAGATGTAAATATGCACAACCTGAGCAAGCTTGTTACACCTGAGTTTTTAAACACATTTGACCAGCTAAGGTGCCTTCAAGTTCTCACCAGAGAAACAGCTCTGATACCTATTCTGAGTATATGCTGCAAAGACTGAAATCTTCCCAAAGGATCCGTGTTTCAACAAACGCTACTCAGTTTTAACCCTGAATGCCTTTATATGTGGTATCACTTTCTACTTCATATGTAATCTTTATCAGAGGGAAGCAGCTACAGAAGGATCTGTGGTCATTTGAATAGTGTCATTTTTTTATACAGGTGAACAGAGACTTGTTCAGTTTTGATCTTGGGGAAACACAATTACGTTGTTGTCATAGTTAAATGATGCAACAACATTTGAACCAGTAACAAATAAAGCTGCATATGTGACTATTCAGCTAGAGAATCAGCCCTGCCAGCGAACAGGCAGAGTCAGTCCATGGATGTGTGTCACACCAGGGCTTACCCCTTTAAGTACAGCTCAAATGCCTTTGCTAGCAAAGGCAGGGGCTGAAGGGGAGAGCTCCATAAGCATTAACAAGAGCAAGTGGGGCTAGAGGACTGGCTGCCCAGCACTAGGCTGGGAAGCAGAAGACACTGACTGTTGAGCTTCACTGAGACTTTACTCTGTTTTATTTACTCAAGAATGCCTTAGCCACTTAAAGCAACAGGCAGCAGTGTGTTAACACAATCACCTTAATGATGACAATTCTTCATTATTGAAGAAACACTACTTAAATCACCCCCTTTTTCTATGAAAACGTTAACAGAAATCCCCAATAAGTAATCTGCATTTCACAAATGATAGTGACCTAGGTCTGCTGCTGCTGCAAGAACAGCTTGCTTCAGGGCAACGGGCTCTTAACAACCATCAGTTTACAGCAGATGAACATTTATCTGACTTTTTATTTTATTGTATTGTATTTCTGTAATGGTGCTTGAAATTAACATTTTTACTCTGTTTTTCACTCTTTTTTTGATCATTAATGTAGTAAATTATACCAACAAAATAAGTCCAACAGTTTCATCTGTGTCCTAAAAACCTATTAACTTTAAGTGTCTGAGTAGAGACCATCTAGCAGTTTGAGGTTGACTGTCTTATTTCTAAGGTCATACTTGGGCCTATTAACCTAAACCAAACTAACTTCAGCTCAAATATTCACCAGAAGAATCCTATCAGATTGAAAGCACCAAGTGAAAGGAGAATAAAGAGCCTAGACACATGGTTACATCATCAAAGCTGAAATAATCTCTAAGTAGTCAAAGTGTTTTAGTGATATCCACAGACAATCTTCCTGTGAGGTTCCTATTGTATTCTTCAGGTTTCAAAAAACCCCATAAATTGAGGTATTCAGCAAGGTGCCAGATAGAATTTATCTTGCTTTAATTTATTAGAACATGTCTCTATATCACTGTTCTAATTTTAACAAAGAGGTTTTTAAACTGGTAAAACTAAATGTATATTTAATTTATTTCACCCGGTAAAGAATCCTTGAGAAAAAATCAATTTCCATTTACAAAGGTATCCCAGCAGGTTGGATGTCCCATTACTGCAGTATTGTACCTCTTTACATCCAGGTTTATGTGACATATGGTACCATTTCTTCTCCATAATTCTATTACCTTTGGAAAACTATGTTAAAACATCATTATAAATGTAACTGAAAACTGACAAAAGCTGTGAAAATCAAAGTGAGTGCTGATCACTGGCAGTTTTGGTTGTACACGTGATGACTGATGCATAAATTTTAGTATTACCAAGCAAACTACTTTTTGTACTTCATCCTCACAACTACTGAGGTATTACCAACAGTACTATTCCTAATACGCTAAGGCACAAGTGGTTCCATACTCCTGCTTTTGTATATAATCAGAAATCCCACCAAAAAAGTATTTTTCCCTATTGTATAATTAATTTCTTAATCAAATGACACTATTTAAATGTCTGTAGTGGGCATCCTAATGCTGAACCAGTGACAGATTCAAAATCTGCTTTGAGGGTCTCAAAATGTGCACTCCATCCTCAGAAAGAGCTGGGAATTATCATTTCCAAACCCCTCACTTTAATGCTATGGTATAGACTGAACATAAGTTGGTGTGACTCGTGTCATGCACATGGGAAGACCTGAAAAACTCACATTGGGTTCACCTGCTCACAAGCTATGTAACTCCTGAAACTGTTTCTTGGAACCACACTTACTTATGTCTCAGGACATCAACACATTTAGATAGCAGCAGTTGTTCTAGTCCACAACTGGATGAGCAGTTCCCCTCTAAGGTGATGCACTCAAAAAATACAAGGTTCCATCTCACCCTTCCCTACCTGAAGTCCACTTTCCCATGCTTGATTCAAGGACTGTGATTTTGTTGCTTTTCCCTTTAGATTACAAGCAAGGAACCATTACAATCATTCATAGCTGCCATTCTTCTCAAAGCATATATTTGAATCTACAGACACCAAACAATTCAACTCTAAGTATTCTTTGTATTGTTTTCACAGGAATTTCATTCAGTTTCAGATTAGGCCTTAATTTCACTTGCAATTTTACACTAAGTATAAAAGTATAAAATAATGTATGTGTACACATACATATAATGAAAGGTGCTGCGAGTTACAGGGTCCTAATTCCACTGGGCTTGTGATGACAGCATAAACTATGGGAGAATGGATGCAGTGTTGATTATATAATAAACACTGCATCCCTCCTCTTGTTGACTGGGTAATCAACAGAGCCCAAAGCATAAATTACAGCTCTCTGCCCTGCTCTGGATTTCAGACAAAAAACTGGTACAATTGCTATCCAGTTGCCAATATTTTACTGCAACTCTTTGCTTCCTCAATAACACATCCTAGGCATACCCAAGTCTTGCCTTTACTGAGCCTGGGTTCTCTTCAAGTGTTTCTGAAGAGTTTTGATATTCCTGTACATTACATTTTACAATCAACGGGTACAACTCCAGGATGAATGGTGATACAGGTGTATAACGGCATATCCAGGAATTACGAGGGCTTTTTCTGGAACTGTAATGCACACAACATTGCAATGAATAATGCTCCATTACCCAAGCTAACACGAGAAACGGCTGTAAAACTAATCACCTCATAGTGCAAGAATGACACAGCTGAGGTTGCCTTTGCATCCTTGATTCATGCGAAGGTGCGTATTGCCCCTCATCCACTGTAGCACAGATTTCAAAGGCAACAAAGGGAATCAGATGCTCCAGTCTTACTGAAGTTCAGAATGTAGCTCTGTAGCTGTTTTAGAAACTGTTGGAAAGTACCGTTTACTGTATTTAATTATACAATCCTTTTGTCTCACTCAAGAATAGATGGTGTTTACTAAAGTAATGTCTGAGCAAATGTAATCAAGTTTGAGTATATCCTCAAATCCCATTTCCTTCAGTAGGAATGTAATGAATCTCTGATCTGATGAGGTGGGATGTTTACTGTAAAATAATACCTGAAAGCAGAAGAAAAGAACATCTTACATCTAAGTACTTTCCTCTCCTGATCTCAGGAAAGAGTTCTCAAGCAAGAGGACTCAGAAGTGGAAAGAAGAGGAAGACAAAACCTTCTGTTTCTTAAGAACGCACATCATGACCAAAGGCAAAAAGAATTAAGATTTCCAAATGCGGGAGTAAAATTTTCTCTTAGTTATACACAAAATTAGCATGTATATTACACAACAGAAACGCCTATGTTCAGTGAAAACAATTACTTTTCATTTGCTAAAGCAAAGCATTTGAAATTCGGAAAAGGAAATTACAGGTAAGACAGCGAGAGCAACCATTCCAGCCTGTGGATAATAACCTACCCGTGTGACAGGAGGCATTCAACTTTTATAACCTGGATCTATGTCAGATTGTGATCAGAAAATAGAAGGCAATTTGTTCCTAACACTCCTTTGTGGCACATTTTTTATAAGGTTTTAACCTCCAGCAACTCTGGGATTTGAAAGGAGGAGGTATCTCCCTTATACTATGTCCCTACATCCCACATCAGACTAAGAGTAAATTCCAGCAAGCCATTAAATATGTGTAAATCAATAAAATACAAACAAACAAAAATAAATCCCAGAGGCCACACATATAAGATCAGAATTTCCAAGCACTTGTCTGATTTATAGACTCTCTCGACTAATTCTGAACCCAAGCCTGCTATCAGCCCTCAAGACGCGCACAAGGAATGCCACACAGCCAGTAGTCTTTATCCTTATCTTCATCACCATTTCCCCACTGCCAATTCAACACAGTGCAGAAAAGGCAACAACTATTCTACTGTTGGATATAACTACAGGCATTTTGCTCGTTATTTGAATATTATATACTTGATTGTTGCACACACATTTGTTGTTACAAATGTAATTGTCATCTTTATGTGCCACTCTTTAATAAGCTACTGTTAAAAACGCCTGAAGATGCACAACACGTACAGCTGCAGCACATAAAACACAAACCATACAGAGACATCCATGCGTATACACACGAGAACAAATAGCAAAGAAAGCACTTTTATAACTTGTCCTGTTGGAAGACTGCGCTGCAACACAGGACAAGATGATGCTGTACTGATACCACAAAGACCTGCACAATGGTTCAGTAACCAGCTAAATACAAGACATTCAAGGCCAGGCTGGATGTGGTTCTGAGCAACCTGATTGAGTTGAAGATGTCCCTGCTGAATGCAGGGGTTTTGGACTAGATGACATTTGAAGGTCCCTTCCAACCCAAACTATTCTATGATTCTATAAGCAACACTATGACCAGAATCAATACCACCAGGAGGAATTGTTGCATCGAAGTACTGCAAGTTGAAATGAACATGCAGAGTAAGAGTGGCACAATGCTGATTTCTTCCAAATATAGCATAAGAGTATGGTTTCCCTCTACAAATCTTTTCAAAGAGTTATGAGAGGTTCAGGCTTCTTGTGAGCAGTCACAGAGCTTTGAAAATGAGTATTTTTGTAACGTGTTGGTGGTGATAGCATCTGCGGAACAATGCCATGGCATATGCCACAGAAATGTATCACTGAAATAAAGCCTCCTTCTTTCCATGCTGAAAAAGCCCCTAAGTGAGACACCAATATCTCATATTTAGAGATGCCTATGTTGAAACCAGGCAGTTCTTAACCCTGAATCCCATGCAGGCAGCTTCTGCTCTGCCTGCGCTGTTGCAGAGCTGCTGCAGGGTTCGTGCTGTAATTCATCTGTGCACCTGCCTGTGCCCAGACCCTCCACACACAGACTGAGTGCTGAGGGGATTTCACCTCTTAGGAAGGGCAGGCAAAATCAATCCTTCCCCTCAGTCTGCTGATTGAGGAACACTTACATCAGAAACAGAGCTGGTTCTGTCCGTGTAACAACCTTCATCACAATACCCACTAAAACATCCTTTGGCAGATGTGGAAAAAGAAAAGGCTGTCACATTGCTTTTGGCACTGAGGTATCTTCATGCTACTAGAGAATTTCTCAGGGGGGTGATCAAAATAATTAGCACGTTATTAAGTAATGAAGCTCATATAGCATAAATCATCTTCGCTCTAATATCCAAGTCGCTTATATTCTCCCAGGAAGAAACCAAAGCTCATATTCTGAGCTGTGCTGCCCTGTAACAAACCAGAAGCCAGCACTCTGTGACAATGACTGCTCACTGGAAAGCTGCTTTTCTGTGGCTAGACCATTCAGCATGTTTTTAGCACATTGCCTGTTGAGTCCATATCAAATTAGGTGTCCTGCTGGCCACATGCAGGGAGAAAGGCCCACAGGAAAAGTTTGGGAAGCAAAGGTGCAGAACTGTAAAGAGGCATTTAATTAAAATGCAAGGGGTGGGGAAGGGCAAGAGCTCATTACGTGAACTTCTCTCCTGCTGTCATCCCAGGTTGTGTAAATATTAGCTATGTGATCTGGAATAATGGCACGATTGTCTGAGCGGATGACAAGTGACAGCTAAGAACTGGGTCAGGATCAATCACTATTTGCATACCAATTAGTTAATGTTCTCTCTTTTCTCATACAAACAGAGGAAAAGGTGACATTTCTCACTTTTAGAATGAAAAGCTCCCAATGTCTTTCACACAATGGCTTATGGTATATTTTTAGAAAATGTCTTTAGTCTTCAGGAGCTCAGCTAAAACTTCCTAATCATTATTTGAACCTCATCTAATTCCCAGCTTCATCAACGCTGCTAATGTACCTTAAGCAGTACCCACTCACCTTTCCAGTAAACCAGCATGCTCAGCAAGATGTTTTTCTGGCTCTGAAGCACTTGTTCCTATTTAGTCCGAAAGTGCTTCTTCCTAACTCATATTTGTCAATATATTTTGGGACTGATATTTATAGTTTTCCTCTTATCCAAGCCATGAGCCCCTTGTTAACACACCAAAATCCAAACATGTGGCACCCCTGCAGATTCCCTCTTTGGTCATCATTAAACCAGAGTTTGAATTTTACCCTGTTTCTGTGCATGGCAGATTTATGATAGAAATTACAGGAATCATCCATCTTTCTCAAGTTTATAGTACACTTCACTGCTGGACCTCTACCTCTCTTACAGAGGCTACTTGCAGTAAGGAAATTGAAGAGGGGAGCAGCTAGATGGAAACTGCTATCATTTGGACACTGTTCTTGTCCTTATTGATCCTTACCTTAGTTCAGCCAGTACCCCCTTGGCTACAATAACACTACTTATGCCTAATGAGGGCAGAAGCATCAGAGAGAGTACGAATGGTGCATTAGTAAAACCACCACTTCCTAGGCTTATTTTAACATTTCAAAGAATTCCTTCTAAATGTTTTAAGAGCTTTAAATTAGTAGCTGGAACCTGATCGCAAATTAAAAGGCTTCCCTCACCAATGAAAAGCAATGCCAAGTTATTTGTATACTTACTGTCTATTTACACTCAGCATCAAGATATTCCCTGGAAACTGATTCTTATTGCCAAAAGAATAATACAACTTCCATGCTAACTAGTCTTGTTTTATACCTTCATCAAACAACGGCAACACCACTCATTGCTTGTCATGCACAAACATCCACCCAAACCCATGAAATTTTAAAAAGCAAATAAATATTCCAAAGTCCATACATGCAGAGCACCTAATTCTCACATCAGAATGCAGATACGCGAGAATGTGTGTGCAATCATATCCAAAAGGAATTTCAGATGCCGTAAAACTGTAAATAAAGAACTGCAGCCAAATGGAGGAATTCCAGTAACTGAGGCTTCTCTTTCCAGCCAAAATGGAAACTCAAAATCATAGTTCATGCATGTATGCTAAGACTAAATATATGTATATATTTGATTTATTGTTATCTTTTAAATACAGTACCACTACAAGTCACATCTGAGTGCGACCTCGTTGCGCTAGATACTGTATGGTCATATAATACAAAATAACTGCTTAAGACTAAGCCAGAGGAAAGCTAAAGTGATTCTGGCATGGTGGAAGGATAATGTTGGTCCTTCAGATGTCACTTCCATCTAAATTTAGAAGTTTTGACTGGTCAGTTGCTAAAATAAGTGAAATTTAAAGCTTCAATGAAGCCTATCTAGGAGAA
>JANHGB010043904.1:10305-28574 GCA_026283785.1 Coracopsis vasa
GGCACAGGCGGACTCAGCGGTCCGCGTTGAGAGCCCGCGTTGCGCTGGTGCAAGAGGGCAGGGAACGGGCAGGCAGGAGCACACCTGGGTCGCAGAGAGTGCTCCAGACTTCCATCCTCTTGGTTCTTACAGCGCTGAGACTCTTTCAGCCTAGATTTGGTTGAAGGATCTGGGGCTTTTGGGAGCGCAGGGAAAGATTCGCTGTTGTGCGTATGGTCTGATATCAAGAGGCAACTGAAAATGTTCTTTGGAGGTGCCCATCAGTGTCCTGCTCCTTTGTACTGTCCTGGAGAGAGGAATGAGGCCAGTCATGGATTCATAGATCAGACTGCCCAGAGAGGTTGTGTGGTCCTTGTCCTGGGAGGTCTTCTAGACCCAGCTGGCATAAAGCCCTTAACCACAGGGGTGACCCTCATTTGAGTCACCAAATGAGGGCAGGAAGGTGGACTGGAGACCTCTTGCGGTCTCTTTCCACCTGAATTATTTGGTGATCATGGTGATCTCAGTGGGAACTGGCTGCAGAAGAAGGGGAGCCCAGCTCCCCACATTCCAGGAGTGGCCCCAGTGTTAGGTACAGTGGCCATGCTGTGGTTCCTCTGCGGCCATTCCCTTTTCCAGTTCTGTTTCCACACTCTCACAAGGACTGCAGAGCTGAGCATTATTGCCTGGTTCTCCCAGGAGTGGGTGATGGGCTTCCCTGCAACGCAGCTCCTGGAATGACCCTGTGGTTCATAACCCCTGTTCCCAGAAAATCTCCCCCACTTTACATGGCTTGGCTCCCGGACATTCAGACGTGCTCCTACCCTGCCAGACAAAGAGCCTGCTGGGTCCTGGGGATGCCACGATGGCACTTCACAAAACCCAGTCACACCTCTGCTCATAGGGAGCTCAGCCGTGTCACGCTTTCCTCTGCTTTGGTTGGTTTCCTGCAGTTTCTCTCTCTAGCGTCCCAGTGTTGTGCAGACCAGCGGCACCCAGGGCTTTGCATCCTGCTTCTTGGGTAGAAGGGCCCCTGGTTACACTGCCTGGGGGCTTGTTTGGCCCATCTCCAAGGGTGGCTGCTGTGCAGCTGTGTGTGTTGGGGCAGCAGCCCTGCTCTGCTTCAGCTGTATCTTGTACTCATCCTTTCTTTGCCTAGGTCCGAGCTCTGGATGTGGTCCCCATTTACAGAATTCGTTCTTCCTTCTCTGTGGCTACATTAGTAGAGCTGTCTGACATGTCCAAACAGCCCTGGCTGCGTGAGCTGCTGCTGAGCCTCTTCACAGGTAGTTTTTGCTTATTTGCAGGTCCCTGAGGGAATCAAATGTGTTGGACTTGTGGCAGCCCCAGGGGAGCCATGTCCACGTGTGTCAGCAATGATTCCCCGCTGACAGGTACCTCGGGGCCAGAGGATGGGGCTGATGAGATTCCTGCCAGTGCTTATTCACTTGTGTTGTGCAGCCATTTAGTCCAGTGTCACAGTCCTGCTGCAGGAGCATGTTCCTTCCTGCTCTCCTCCTGCTGTACTTTCCACTCTGACAGCCATTTATATCCAATCTCAGCCCAATTTCCGTGAGCTCTTCAGCTGCTACGGGAAAGTGCTTTATTACCTTGGGTGACATGGTGAGCACCTTGCTTGTTCTCAGTAGACTCCTTGGTCTTCTCTGACCCATCACTAATACCTGCTTCTGCCAGTGCCAGCACTTGTGGTATTTTAGCTGTACTCAAATGGAAAAAGCAGCAGAGGAGGTGGATGTTGTGGAAGTGTAAAGTGTAGGGTGCAGCTTTTGGGGTGTAGATAAGGAAGGAGCAAGGAGAACTGTGCTCTGATGTCAGGAGGATGGATTGTCATGTGGCCATGGACTCGTAAGCTAGAAGTAAGGGAAAACTGACAGATTTCCCTCCTCTCTCCTGTAATCACCTGGCTCTTGGGTCCCTTGGCTTGCTTGCCTCTTCTACAACCTCAGCAGAAGTTTGGGTGATGCAGGTTGTAGTGCAGCATTAGTGACATGGGGAATCATTCAGAAGTGACTGCTGTCCATGAGATCCTGCTGCCCTGGGTTGCAGGGCATGTGGAGGAGCCCTCTCTTCCCAGGAGGTGTCAGGATCCAGCCCTTGTGGAAGAAGCACTTTCTTTGTGGCAGTGAGTTGTTCCGTCCTCTCCTGTGAGCTAACCCTGAGGAGGGGTAGTGGGTGATGGTGGTTGTGATTTGCCCTGAGTTTTCCTCTGGGCTCCCTCCAGCTAGCCATTGCTGGGAGCTTCCTGATGCAGGCTGGGTGAAGGAGCTTGTTTCTGCAGTGCCAAGTGCTGGTGTCCATATGGGCCCAGTCTGTGATTCTTGGACATTTGAGTTTCAGTCAGAGCTTCAGCCATATCTCTCCTTGGAGAGGAAAGTCACAGAGACTTGGAGTGATGAGGGGTGTGATTATTGCACTGCCCTATGTACAAACTGGTTCTCACAGTGTTTGCCACTGCCTTCCTTGCAAAGACCACTGTCTTCCCCTCCTTGGGGAATTTGGGAGGTCCTGTGCCTCTGGACTTTATTGCTGAACTGGAAGAGATGGGAAGGGGCAGAACAGAGCTGGCTCAGGGGCACATGGGTGGCTGGAGAGGGGCTGTGGCTGCATTGCCCAAGCTCAGTGTGAGACAGGTCAGCCATGGTACTGTCACTGGGGCCTTTGGGCCAATGTGGAGACAAGGCTGGACATAATGGCTGTGGGTGACCATGGGCATACTGACCAGGCAAGATATGTTTGTGGACCCTCAAGATCAGGTGCTTTGATTCTTCCCTTTGGTTTGATGGGAGGGAGCACAGCAGCAGAAGCACGTCAAGGAAGGACAGGGTCTATCTTTGTGCTTAGTGGCTATGCTGCTGTGCTGGAGGATGCAGGAGGTGAGCAATGTCCTGGGCCCTGGCAGAGCACCGATGGCAGCTGTCTTGGCTTGTCCTGGAGCTGCTGGGGTGTTTTTGATGGTATAGCCCTGGAGTCCAGCAGGGTGACAGGGCACTAGTGGGGTTTGTGGGTGCTGAAGCTGTGTTCCCATGCCTGCAGCCCAGGGCTCGCTCTCATATGTGGTTCCTTTGCAGGCTGAGCAGCACCGACTGCAACTGGAGATGGTTCAGCCACTGCTTGTGGGGAGGATGCTGGCTCTGAGGCCCGGGTAGGAGCCGGGCCATGGGGGCCATGCTGGGGCTGGCACCTCCCTCCTGCCCTCCATAGCCTGACAGCAGCCGGCTGCCACCCTGGCGGGCCACCATGGAGCGGCCCATGCGTGTGCACCTCCGCCTCCTGGGCTTCTTTGGGCGGAAGCCACAGGCCGTCGGAGGGGAGACATCACCAGAGCAGGAGGCAGAGCCGGCGGAACCTGAGGAGCTGTGCATCGAGCTGCCCCTGGGCAACGACGGGGAGCTGGTGGAGTGTCCCCTGTGCCTGCTCCCCCAGCCGCCCGAGGCCTTTCCCACCCTGGCCTCCTGCGAGCACCGCTCGTGCCAGGCCTGCCTGGAGCAGTACCTGCGCATCGCCGTCAGCGAGAGCCGTGTGCAGGTGGCCTGCCCGCACTGCCCGGCCGCGCTGCAGCCCGATGATGTCCACCGCCTCCTGGCTGAGCCCTCGCTCCGCGACAAGTACGAGGAGTTCCTCCTGCGGCGGCTGCTGGCGGCTGATCCCAGCACCCGCTGGTGTCCTGCACCCAACTGCAGGTGAGCGGCTGGGACCTCGTGCGAAGCCAGGAGTAGCTGGGAGCTGGTGCGTAGCAGACTGTGCCTGTGCTTCATAGAATCACAGAATGGTTTGGGTTGGAAGGGACCTTAAAGCTCATCCAGTTCCAACCCCTGCCATGAGCAGGGACACCTTCCACTAGGCCAGGTTGCTCCAAGCCCTCTCCAGCCTGGCCTGGAACACTGCCAGGGATGGGGCAGCTACAGCTCCTCTGGGCACCCTGTGCCAGTGCCTCACCACCCTCATAGTAAAGAAGTGTCCTGTGAGTTTTTCTCAGGCTCAGTCCTGTCGTGACTTGGTCCTGTGTGGGGCTGGGCTTGCTCAGAGAGATGAACCAATTCCTGTCCCATCTGTAGGGTGCAGGCAGCTGTGTCTGTGCCAGGGTTGGTGATCTTGGCCATGCTGGGCCAGCCCATGAGATCCCTGGGGAGCTGTGTGGCTGCTGGATGGGGAAAGCTCTGCTGCAGTCTGAGCTGGTCACAGTGTCTCCTGGCGCTCCTGAGCAGGGGCTGCAGCTCTGTCTCAGCGTGGAGCTGAGACCTGCACCTGCATGCCTGGCTGTGCTGGGGAGGGGAATGGCTGTGTGCTGTGCAGGGATGCAGGGAGGGCACTGCTGACCCCCCTACACTGACTGCTTTCTCCCCACAGCTACGCTGTCATCGCCTATGGCTGTGCTGAGTGTCCCCGCCTCACGTGCGGACGCGAGGGCTGTGGCACCGAGTTCTGCTACCACTGCCGGCAGCCCTGGCACCCCGATGGCCCTTGTGTGCCAGCACTGCCAGCCCCCATCCTGGCCGATGCAGCACAGCCAGTCCACCCGGAGGACTCCACCCACGGTAAGACCCTGGACTAGGGTGGGAGCAAGCAGGTCAGAGGTTTGACATAGCTGAGCCACACTGTCAAATACCTTTGTACCTTCCTGCCTGTGGGGATGCTGGAGCCAGGACCCAGTGGTCCCCACTGGCTGCCTGTCTGTGGAGGCATGTAGCCCCTGTGCCAGTTGAGCTGGGGCTGTGGAGTGGGACCTTGCTTTGCCTGGCTCACCCTGATACCTATGGGACAGGCTGAAATCCTTGGTCAGTGTATGGTGGTGGACCTGCACTGTGCTGTCCTGCTCCCCCCATCTCATTTCCTCTCTTTCCCCCTGCCAGCTGAGGCTGAGAACATCAAGGTCTGTCCCCGCTGCAGTGCCTTCATCATGAAGATCAATGATGGGAGCTGCAACCGCATGAACTGCACGGTCTGTGGCTGCCTCTTTTGCTGGCTCTGCCTGCAGGAGATCTCTGACGTGCACTTCTTGAGGTCAGTGCAGGGCTGGGGGGCTAGGGTGGAGGAGCTGCTAGGAGCTGAGGGGTGGCTGAGATGCTGGGCTGGGGGTCCTGCCAGGAGTTGTGGGGATAGGAATAGGGGACAGTTGAGGCCCTGCTGAGAGCCACAGACAGGTTTGGGGATCCCTGGGCTGTGGGGCTGACTTGGGGGAGGAAGTAGAGTGCTCTGTGCTGTCAACAGCTGTTTATCCAGTCCCACTCTATCCTCACAGCCCCTCTGGCTGCACCTTCTGGGGGAAGAGGCCTTGGTCAAGGACCCGGAAGATCCTGTGGCAGCTGGGCATGGTGCTGGGGGCGCCCATGGTGATCTCCCTCATAGCAGGCATCGCTGTCCCTGTCATTACCATCGGGATCCCTGTCTACATGGGTAGGAAGGTACTGGCAGGGGGCCCTGGAATCCCAGTGATCCTGCTCCCCTCTGAGCCTCAGGCCTGGACAAACACACAGTGCTCACCACTGCATGTCCCTGTGTCACCTTTGACTCCCCACAGCCCTCCTTGTGGGGACCCTCGCTGCTGTCAACCCCAACACCAGTTGGGTACTGTCAGCCTGGAGAGGTGGGAGTTGTGGATGATTGAAAGGAGGAAAGTGTTTGGGGCCCAGGGGTGTTTTCCAGGGACACCTGAGTAGTGGTGGCAGCACCATTGTGGCTGCCTGTCCCTGAGGAGGTGGATGGGGTGTCTGGGTGCTGTGGCTGCAGCTGGAGCTCTGCCAGGGCTGGGAAGAGGCTATGTCCCTGGGGACTGTGCACTGAAATCTCTGCAGAGCCGTTCACCTGTCTTACTCCTCTTTGAGGTGCTGGGCCAGAGCCGGAGGAGCAGCCTGTCAGGGTGCCAGCAGTGCCTCTCTGTCACCAGCAGTGTCCTTCTGTCTCTGTTTGTGTCTCCCATCATAACAGCTGTCACTGTGGGTAAGTGCACTGCGCCAGGGCTGAGGGCACTGGGGCCACTGCAGCGGAGTGTCTCTGAGTGTCTCTGACATCTCTGGCGGATGTCAGACCTGGGGCACAGGGTTTCATCCAGTACCGGCCTGTCTGCCCACAGGAGTCGGCGTGCCCCTCATGCTCACCTATGTCTATGGGGTGGTGGTGCTGTCGCTGTGTCGGAGCCGCTGGGGCTGTGGCCGCAGCCCGCCCGGGGACCTTGGTGTAGTGGAGCTGGAGAACCTGACCAAGCGTGAGTCCAGTGCTGCCATCTGTCCACTGGCCTGTGCCCACCATTGGGCCCCATGGGCCATGCTCCTGCCTCATGTCTCTGTGGCTGTGAGCTCTCCAGAGGAAGGAGCTCCCCGTGGATTTGTGTTGGTTCTGCCCCAGGTGCTACCACACACACCTCTGTCCCTGCAGGCTGGTGTCCTGGGGAAAGTGCTGCCCAAAGTGCTTTGGGAGCAGCTTGTTGGCACCCCATGCTGACAACCTTGTGGGCTGTTCTGCTCCCTGTTCTGATAGGAGCAGTCCTTGCAAACAAGGTGCTCATCTCCATGTCTCCCTCCAGAAGTGAATGAGCTGCGGTCAGTGCTGCCCAGCCCCAGGCCTGTTGAGGATGGAGTCCCAGACACAACCATCTCTGTCCCCAGCAGCAGCCATAACCCACGCCATGGGATGGTGTGGCAGGAGCAGGACAGCCAGTCAGCCAGCACGGTGGCCCTCACAGGGAACATGCTGACTGAAGGCATGGACATGTCGAGTAGGTGAGTGGGGGCTGCTGTGCTGGGGAGGTGAGAGTGAAATGGCACATCCCCTTCCTAACAGTCTTTCCCACACCCACTGTACCAGCCAAGGGCATGGTGACATACCGCTTTGAGGCTGCTGCCCCCAAGCCCTGTATTTGTCTGCAGGGAAGGTATCAGCATCGAGGTGGAGGTGTCCATTGAAGCAGTGCCACATCCTGCCCGGCAGCAGAGTCTGTGCAGCGCCCCATCAGGGCAGAGCCTCTCTGGGGACTCCCTGGGAGGCACCAGCGACCGGTCCAGCACTGTGGGCATCCCCACGGAGTGAGGGGGGAGATCCTCAATCCACAGAACTCCCCTGCCATTTGCACAAACATCCTCTGCCCTCCTGGGGCAGAGCTGGTCACTCTCTGCGTGGCACCACCAGCCCCATGCTGGATGGGCTCTGACTGTGCTTGGTGCTCCCTGTGCCTGGCCACATCCACTCGTTCCCTGAAGGCAGCCCTAAGCATTGGCACAGCTGGGAAATAAAAGCTACTCTCTGAGGGTCTGTCTGTCTCCTGTGGCACAGCCATGCCCTGACAGCTCAGTCCCCATCACAGCAGGCTCTGATTGTGGTGCATTCCCTGATGGGTGTTACAGGAGGGAAGGGGGGGTGGGGTGGTCCCAGCCCCACAGAGGTGCAGGGAGGGGGAACAAGTAGACCCAGGGAGTAGGGCAAGCATGGGGATACTGTCTTGTGCAAACACCCCAGCAAACTGGGCTCGGTGGTGCCTGGCTGGCAACTGGGAGGGTGAGATGTTGCTGCAGAGCCTCACTCAGCACCAGCAAACAAAGCAGCTCACACAGGGGCTGAGTTCTGACCTGGCTGGGCCAGCTCCTGTTGCACAGTGTGTGGCACCCATGGGCCCTTTGTGCCCCAGCTACCTTCCTGGGGGCAGCATCTGGCTTCCTGCAGACAGACCTAGAGTGTGGTGCAGGACAGCAGCAGCACCTGATGGAGGGAGACCATGCAGTGCACCAGAGCAGAACTGGGGAGCACAGGAGGCTTGCTGTGATGCCCTGTGTCTGTGGATGTGTCCCTGCATACCCCTGGCTGGTCCAGCAGCATGCAAAGGGTTCCCAGGGCTGTTGGAGAGGGGGGCTGTGCCTGGGCCAGCTGGGGGTGATGCTTTAGCATGTGGGATGCTGCAGCACAAGGACTGGCTTGTATCCTTGTTGTGATGGGCACCCACTCCAAAGCAGGAGAGAAAACTGCTGAAGGTCCCAGGTGGAGGCACCAGCATAGCTGTAGGGCTCCACATCCTGCATTGGCATCCCTCCCCACCCCATGGGATACTGTCACAGGCTGTAGGGAGCCCATGGCTGGATATGGAGGAGGTGACCAACCTGGCACCTCCAGTAACCAACTCTCAGACCTCTGGTTGCTCCAGGAGGACAGAGCACATAGTAAATGGTCTAAACCCAGTTACATCTCAATAGAAATCACTGCTGGCCAGCTTCATTTTAGAGGATACCACAGAGACTGGTGCTAATGCCTGTATCAAAACCTTTCCTTAATGACCAGGAAGAAAGTCTAAAACCAAACTCGAGATGGATGTTTTGCATCAGGAATGAGGCAGTGGGCACATAACAATTCAGACAGTGGTTTCAACCACTGAGTGCAATTGCCTCCTGGCCCAGATTCCCAGGGCAGTGCAGCTCTGGGTGCTCCATCCAGGACTGGGATTTACCCCGGTGCATTGAGGCTCTACAGCAGCGCTGCTGTCCCTGTTCTAAAAAGGATGTATTGAAACTAGAGGGACTTCAGACGTAACACATGCTTTTAGGACTGGAGAAAATAATTCTCTGTCATTCCTATGACAATTCAGTATGTTTATTCAAAATCTGGGGGCACCTTGGCCAGCACATGTATAGTATGGAGGAAGCACCAGGTACTGAGCTGCCCCTTAGCTGGAATGATCCTGAGACAAACCCACCTGGCAGCAAATGAAAGATGCCCTGAGATGAAATGCACTTTTGTGAAGGAATAAACCGTCTCCTTGTGTGCTTTACTCAAGCAACACCTTTCTGGGAGAACACATCAGCTCATCCAGATAGTTTCTGAATGCAGAAGCAGTCCAAGCAGCAGCACCTACAGGGGTTTGTGGCTCTGAACTTCCAGCCCTGAGCAGAGCTGCGGGAGCCCAGCATGTATGATCCAGGTACCAAAAGAGTTCATGTCTGGACATGTCATCACTGGAGAGTCATTAGACAGAGGGGCTTAATCTCAGGGCCACCATGGAAGGGTTCAAAGATGACATGAGATGTACCCAATCCAGGCTGGTGAACCATGAACTGACTGAACTGCAGAAGCTGAAACAACAGATCAGGACCAGGAGGGTGGACTTCATCTTCAGAGGGAAAACTGAGTGCAAGGCATTGTCAAGGGCACTTTTCTGAGACACAGGAACCCCTGAACAGCTGGAAGAAGTTGTGCTGGGTGCCCTTGCCTGTGAATTTCATCTGTGCTTCCCTTTGCTCCCACACCATGCCAGGTGGAGGGTGCACAGCAGCAGGGAATGGCAGCCAACCTGTTCATGGCCCGGGGGCTTCACTCCTGCAGGAGTGGCTGCAGTACTGAGATATGTACAAGCTTTACACCTTCCAGCACATCAGGTAGGAGCTGCCTGTTGTCATACCTTGAAGAGAGCAAACAGTTCACACAGTTAGATGGGGTGCAGCATGCTGCAGGCAAGTCAGCTCAGGAGGGTGAAACATAAACTGTCTTTAGAGACTTGTCTTCTGCTCTGTGTATAACAGACTGTCCTCAGCTGAGCAAGAGAGGCAGCAGGCCCAAGCACACAGCAGGAGCTGGCACTCTGCAACCACATGGCAAGCTGCTTCTTGTGAGCTGCAGCCATTCCCCCCTCCAGTGCCCTGAGACACCAGAGACATTCTCCTCCACATCCCACCTTCCTCACCCCCCACTTCCAGGAAAGAACCAAGGACCAGAAGCACATCTATGTTTTTCAGGCTTTTAGTTTGAAAAAAGTATTGATTGAAAGTGTACAACAGAATGCGGTGTGGCGGCAGCACCACAGCCAGATTGCTTCACAAATAAAAACAAAGGGCCTTAAATAATCGGGTGCAGATTAAAAAAACCTCAACAGTGAAAAAGTTCTTCCCTCTGAACAGAAATTCACAGGCACAGAAATGGCAACAACCACGTGGAGACAATGGGGGGACATCCTTCTCCTAACCACAGGGCTCCGTGCTCACAGGCTGCAGCGGGCTCCTGCGCTGTGGCTGGTGGCTGCTCCTGCGCGCAACTGTGTCCTCAGCTCCCTCTTTGGAATGGTTACAGATGAACAGTGCGACATGCCTTTGCTAACCAGACCCACCCCCCACCCCGGACACGGACAAACAAGGCCTCTGCTAAGGCTAAAAAAAGGACAAGACTTTGGAGTCTTGCATTCAGCATGTTTAAGAAACGAGAGTCTGGTGAGTGCACAGCAAAGTCCCTGTGCGAGGCCTGCTATTCCAGCTTGGCCTTCTTCTTGTTATCGCCACCATTCTCTTCTGCTGGTGCTGCCACGTCCTCCAGTTTCCGCTTCCCACTCTCAGCAGGTGGATGTGCATTACGGGGTTTGAAACTGATAATGATGCAGGTCATGTTATCGCAGCCAGTGCCGTCCCCTGAGGTGTCTGGAGCCAAACACTGATCCAGCAGCTGAAGAGGGACGGGACAGGACAGGTTAGCAGAGAGCACAGGCAGAGCACTATGAATAACAGACACCGGGCACCTTCTTAGCAACTGACAGTGGCTTAGGGGCTGCCAGGCCAGAACGGTGAGGACAGGGCTCAAAATGCTGTTCGCAGCCAGACAGGGGACAGAAACAGCCTCAGCAGCCCTGGTTTTCTGGAAGCAGACAGAAAATCTTTCAGCTTGACAACAACCTAGAGGTCAACCCCAGCGTTGCAGTCCAGACACCTCAAATGCTGAACAAACCAGCCTGATCGAGAGGGAGGGCAGATTCAGGCATCAAGCTGGGATGCAGAAACACTGTGTGCTGAAGGGATGGTGAAACTCTGGACCTTACCTCTTCTACGATGGAGGAGAGTGGCCTCAGGACTCCATTCTCATCCTTTTGGGTGATCTTGGACTGGATGAAATCCACCACTTCCTGGCTGCTCATCACATTCCTGCATAGAGTGGAGAGGTCAGAAGGGCAAACAAAGGGAGCAGTCATGCCATAGTGCCTAACTAGCACCCAGGGTCACTGGGTCTTCTCGAGGCTGAGCTCCAGAGAAAGACCACAGTAGTGATTCCAAGAGACACAGCTCCCCCATGACTCACCAGATTCCATCACAGGCAATGACCATGAAGTCGTGGTCATCATTTATTGTCAGCACTTTGATGTCAGGCAAAGCAGAAATCATCTGTTCTTCTGGAGGCAGATTCTTGTTCCGCTTATAGAAGTGATCACCTGTGGTGGAGAGGAGGATTATTTTTTCTCTGGTTGGGCCCTGGCAGTGCTGCCTACCCCTGAACCGTGAGAAACACTGCTCTGTCAAAGGGCAGCCCCAGCAGAATCACAGCCTGTGCTCCCACAGTCAGAGCAGATACGGCTGTTGGCCCATCAGACAGACACAGCTACCACATGCTTTTACCATACAATGAGAAAGAGGTACCTGCCTTTGCCAGTTCAGTGTCTTTTCACCCCAAAGTGCCCCACATCTGACAAGGCTAGCTGGTAAGGGCTAAGTGTTGCTTTGCACTGATATCTACCAGTTTCACGGCCATTTTCTCTAGTTAGACTGAAATCTCACCACATCAGATACTGAATAGGTTTCTACTCATCATCTAGTTAAAAGCTGTTCCTTAAACTTAGCAGCTGGTATGTGCTGGAAGCCTGGATGTCCTGAGCACAGCACTCTGGAGGCCAAAGCCATGCCAGCATCCACCCCCATTCTTGCTCACCGATTGCTCTGGAGAGGTTGAGACCACCATTCACTCTCCCATCCATGGTGACCTTGCCACCAGCATTCTTTATCCTGGCCAGCTCCACCTCATCCTCTGGCTTGTGGTCATACGACATGTCGACAGCTTTGCCACCTTCTGACACCACGCAACGAGAGTCTCCAGCATTAGCCACGATTAGCTGCTTGCCCCGGATAAGTGCCACGACAGCAGTTGTCCCACTGTCAGAGCCAGGCTGAAAGAGACAAATGATTTTTCTGAGGCTCCTTTCTCTTTCTCCATTATCATGTCAATAGGGAACTGGCAATAGCCACCACAGACCCAGCAGTATCCCAAACCATAAGGTGCTGTGTCTCACCCCTTCTTCCCATAAGCACACACAGAACAAAGGAGAAATTGTGAAACACAGCAGGAGCATGTTCATTGATCAAGCACTACCTCCATTCCAGTCTCACAAAGCATCAGTGGTTCAGGGTTCTCCAGTGTTCAACACATCCTGCTATACCATCAGCTCTAATGTGTTGATCGCAGCCCCAGCCTTCAAGCAGAAGCTGGGGCATCCCTCCAAAGAGAAAAGGTTGGTACTTGGAAGCTGCAGTCCCCCTTTCCCTAACATCCTAGGTCCCTGGCCCATCGGCCAGCACTGCCATGGGCTGAGAGGCCATGAGAGCCAAGGCCATGAGAGGCCTGAGAGGCAAGGAACAACACTCTGCAAGGAGCAGCAGTGCTAGCGGACCAGTCCTGCTACTGTCCTGTACTCCCCTTCCACACCAACCCCACAGCGATTTCTAAGCATAGCAAACTCAGCAGCAGGGTCAGCCTCACTGATCTCAACCTGTTGCCCAAATCCATGCCCTATCCCTTAGGCTTTTGCATAAAGTCAGGCTGTCAGCAGCTGTGCTCAGCCTCAAGAGAACAAAATAGATGTTTTATCCTCATCCGAACAAAGGATCAGGATAAAACATGGCCTTGCTGAGCTCCCCACCACGTCCCCTTGGCTCCATCCTATGCCGCAGAACACAAGAACAGGGTGTGCACCTCCTCTTTCCCCTCCATGCCTGGTAACAACATTTCTTCCTCTTCATCCTCATCCTCCTCTGCTTCTTCAGTGTCATCTTCATCATCTTCGTTCTCTGCCTCTTCACTGCTATAACCATCCTCATCTTCACTGCATTCCTATAAGAAATGAGAGATACCACCAGGAGTCACATGTGACACTCTCAGTGCTCTCCCCAGACAGCTGGTTCCTCCATTTTGGGGACAGATGGTAATTTGCCCCAGAAGAGTGAGAGGACCTGGTACATTTCCCCCACACCTGACGTCTACAGTCAGAGCAGCTAGTTTCAACTACCACAGTTAATGAAGGGATGGTGCATGCAGCGACCAATGGCCGCTGCACAGATGAGGGTATGTTTCCTTCAGGGTTATCTAAACAATTCCCAATGCTCCCATGAGATGGTCTCAAAGTATCAGCCTGAAAAACCTACTCCTAGGATACACCTAGGATGAGCCAGAGGCTCGTAGATCAAGTACCACAGTAACCAATGCATTCTGCCCAGACAGAAGGCCACTCTGTCCCAGTGCTGTTTCCTACCTCACTGTCTTCCTCCTCTTCCTCAACCTCATCTGACTCATCCTCACTGTCCTCAAAAAATTTGGATTTGGTTGTGCGCTGGGGCTTTCCCGTAGAGGAGCAGGAGGGCCCGGCCTCCCCAGTAGAAGAGGTGACGGCCTCGTCACCTTTGCCTGCTTCAGGCTTCTGCAGAGCAGGGCTGTTGCCTCCAGCGCTGGCTTTGTCTGAGGTGGAGGAAATACCCGTGATTTCTTCATCTGGCTTCCCATTCTTCCTCTCCTTGTGGTCGGTAAGCTCCCCTGGGTCAGCCTCTCCATTCATATTTGACTCCCCATCATGCTGCTTGCCTGTCCCCTCTGCAGCGTTCTCCCCAGCTGGAGCTAAAGACTTGTTTTTGAGGTTCTTGGTGCAGTTTTGTCCGTAACGTGTCAGAAGCTCCTCAATGGTCATTGTGGCTTCTTCATGCAGAAGAGCAGCTTCCTCATTATCCACTAAAAATGCAAAGGGGGAGGGAGGATGAGGACAAAGGTCAGAAAACAGAATACATCACCACAGCAGCACCGTGCAGTACACACAGAGTTCAGCAGTGAGCTGTCCTGTCTGGACATTGCTATTGCAGGTATGTTTCAGCAATGCTCAACAGGCTGTTCATAGCAGGAACAGTACTCACTAGCAAGAACAGTGCTCATCAGCAGCCAGGCCTACACCATTCCACAGCTTTCAGGCACTGCAGATGACCAATAGGCAAATGGCAGGGGAATGGCTTCTAACCACAGCTGATGCATGCAGCCTACAAGTTCCCCTAATGCCTCCAGCCTCTGATGCTACCTGGCTGACTTGTGGGCAGCACAGAGGGTTTAAATCAGACATAAGGTTAGAGGGTGAAGAGCCTCATGAGAGTAGGCTCATCTGAAGCTGTGGGGGAAGCAGAAAGACCACTTTCATGTAGAGATCTGTTCATTAATACTGCAACTGGGAACGGGAAGACTTTTTATAGCAGTTGCTCCATGGGCCTGAAGCACCTCAGAAATCCCAACCAGCTTAGAAAGAGATGATGGAATAGCTTTTAGGCAGTGAATGCACCATCTCCCAAGTGGGATACTAGACAGAAAATAGGATGACTTTCCCTAAACTATGAGCCAATGACCACCACTTCCTATTGACAACCACTTGGTTGTGATTTTCTTTGCTATTTAATCCCAAAAGGAAAAGGAACATCTATATCCAAAACACTCCTGAAAACACAGGACAAAGAAAAAAAAAACAAACACCAACCAACCAAAATCCCACTTTGTCCCTGTCAGCTGGAGAATGCGGGCCACAAATCCAGCACTTCCAGATCCCACACAATGTTCAAGGCAATGGTATCACTTTACATCTGCTTCAAGGCTAGTCACGAGATATTCAGCTGAGAGCAGCACAGGATTCCACCCTGGGATTTACCTTCTAGCTGGCTTCATGGTCTGACAACTACTTGCTGGTGGAGAACATATGCACAAAAAATATTGCTGAAGAGACCAGAATCTGCTTCAATCCTACCTGCAGCTGGTGTCTGCCACCAGCTTGGGAGATCTAAGCACCAGACATCATGGTCTCACTTTCACAACTTATCCCACTTCCCAGCTCAGGGGTTTCTGACATATCCTAGAACTCTGCACCCAATGGAGGAAGCCCCATGGAAAACTGTGACAGTTTTTATAGGATTATTTATAGGATTATGCTACCAAATGAATCAGAATTTCCCTAGCACCAGCCCGAAGCAATAAACGGTGCTGAGAGGGTGCAGTTCTACGCCAACTGAAATCTGGGAAGAAAACCTTCTGCTAAAGAAGGCCAGGCCCACCTGCTCTCAGTCCCTGTCCTGGAGCTGCGGTCTTGTGTACTCAGTGGCATCTGACTTACCATCATCTTCATCAGCAACCTTCTCCTTCTCATCTTCATCATCTTGGGGTCGCCCAGCCATTTGAGAGAGCTCTTTAATCACCTCCTCAGTGGTAAGCTTGGCATCTATGGCTAAGAAAGCATCTTCCAGGGCCTATGTATGAACACAGACATAAAGAGTGTGCAGTTTCACCTTCCTTACAGAATGCCTGCCTGTCATGCTGTGCAATCAAGTTTCTTTCACAACACAGAGCATAGAGAATCACAGAATGGCTGAGGCTGGTAGGGACCTTTGGGGTCCACCTGATCCAACACCCTGCTTCAGCAGGCACACACAGAGCTAGTTACCAAAGATCATGTCCAGGCAGCTTCTGAAGAGCTCTAAAGATGGAGTTCCCTGAGCAACCTCTGCCACTGCTTGGTCACCCTCACACTGAAAAGGGTTTCCTGATATTTAGAGGGAACTTCCTGCCGTCCAGTTTATGCCTGTTGCCTTCAGTCATGATACTGGGCACCATTTAGAAGAGCCTGTCTCCATCCTCTTGGTACCCTCCCTGCAGGGGTTTACAGACATGGATTCCATTCCCCGGACCTTGCCCTGCTCCAGGCTGAGCCGTCCCTGCGCACTCAGTCTTTTCCCACAGCAGAAATGCTCCAGTCCCTCCAGAACCTTGGTGGCCCATTGCTGGACTGAAGATCTCCAGTCTGCCCATGTCCCTCTTGCACTGGGGAGCCCAGCACTGGGCCCAGTGTTCCCAGGGTGGCCTCACCAGCACTGAGCAGAGGGGAAGCATCATCACCCCCCTCAACTGGCAATGCTTTTTCTAATGCAGCCCAGGGCACCATTTGTCACCTTTGCAACAAGGGCACGTGGCTGGTTCATGGTCAACTCTGTGTCCACCAGGACCCCATGGCCTTTGCTGAGCTGCTTTCCCACTGGGCAGCTCACAGCACGTGCTGGAGTGGTGGGTTTGTTCCTACCCAGGAGCAGGACTTTGCATTTCCCCTTGCTGAACTTCCTGAGGTTCAGCCCATTTCTTTACCTGTCTGGGTCCCTCTGCATGACAGAGTGGCACAACCCTTGTATACAGCTGCTCCTTCCAGCTCAGGGTCACCTGCAAAACTGCCCCAGCATCCAGATCATTCACAAAGATGTTAAATGGGACAGGACCCAGCACTGATCCTGGTGGTACAGTGGTCATTACTGGCCTCCTACTAGACTTTGTGCCACAGATCACTCCCCAGACCGGGCCATGCAGACAGCATTCAATGCACCTCCCTGCCTGCTCATCTGGCCCACACTGACACAGCTTCTCCTGGAGGATCTCAGTGAACAAGGTATCAGAAGCCTTGCTGTAGCCCACAGGAGCCTGAGGACAGGATAGCATAAAGCCGCTGTGGAATGGCTCAGCATGCAGGCTCCTCTGCTCAGCAGACAGGCTTATTTGCAGTCAGCGAGTGCAGCCAGCTTGGGGTCAGCGAAGCATGATACCGGGGTGTTCCAGCATAGAGCAAGAGCCACAAACTGATTCAAGTTTGCCTTGAAGGCTATCCTCAGTCTACATGTAAATGTAGAAGTTCTGGAGGGACTGCTTCCGCCTCATCCACAGCTGCTACAGAGCCCAGCACCAACCCACTGGACATCTGACATCAGATGAGGCATTAGTAATTCTCCTTCATAGTACAACAGAGGGATTGCTTGGTGGAAGCAAGACATGAACTAACCTCTCACCTCTGACAAAAGCTATGCTTGCCCCCTAAAAACAACACACCAAAACCACTCCAAGAACCAGCCCATGCCTTTGACTGGAATGAGTTTGAAAAATAAAAAACAAAACAAAACAGGCAAAAAAAGAAAAAAAAGCTGGAAAACAGAAGAAGCTTTAGCTTTGAAAATAAATCACACTTGGTGTTTGCTCCTTGAAATAAGCAAATTAAATGGAAGACATGACAGACAGAGCTTGGGGGGACAGCGCCCTGCATATAAGCATTAGGTACAGAACAAGAGCTTTCCTCTGCAGTGGTGCTTACTTGTTCCAAGGCAGAGCTAGATTCTTACCTTTTGCAATTTGCCCTCCTTATAGGCCTTCTGGTCTTTGATTATCTCAGGAAGATACTTGGCACAGTACAGGGCAACTTCTTCTCCTGAAAGAGAGCAGAAATCATTTAAAGAGACTGGTACTCCCACAAGCATTCCTGAGCAACTGGATTCCTGAGGCAAATTTGAGGACAAAAACTAGAACTATCCCAGACACAGAAAAGTTATGCAGCAACAGACTGCTGGGGATCTCACTCACACCTACCCACAGCCTGCATCTCCAGAGCAGCAGGATTTGCTGATGATCCCTGGAAAACCTCAATGAGCACTCATCTATCAGGTTTAGCCAACACTATAAACTTCCTGAAAGGGAGTTTAGGCCCATTTTAGCACATAGGCCAACAGTTTAGGCCCATCCTATCTAGAAAGCTCTATTTTCACACGTAAGCACAGGGACAAACAATAAGCAGAGAAAAAGGAAGCTTTTGGTCAGTGTAGGCATTACCAACATATAACGAGCAGCACAAAAAGCGTATGTATTCTAATCTATGTTCTAGACCAAGGAAAATACAATGCCACAACCTTGAGACAAGCCTTTCAGGAAGATGGGTGTCCTGATCAGCAAAACAGTACAGGAAAGTGTGTCTGTGTGTGCACAGCATGAGTGAATGCTGGCCAGAACACCAGGCTGATGAAAGCACAGTGGATAACTTTGACTGATGGTCAACACTCAAACCAAACATCCACTCCTAGAGCATCTGAAAGACTTTTAAAAGCCAGAAACACTCCAGCAGGACTTTATGCAGGGTCTGAAATGAAAAGGATGGACAATTAATGTCCACTGACATGGGCTTATGGAAACAGATCTTGCCAATTCAACATACGCTCTTAAAGATAGTGGGATTTTGCTGATAAAACTAAGCATGCTGATGTAACTAAGCATGCTGACGATTTAGGTAAGGTATATAACATATATATATTATACATAATTTACATATATATAAGACATCACTTGGCTTAAAAATTTAAACTTTCAAGACAGCAAATGCAGAACAGGTTAAAGAACTGCCAACTACCACTCATGAGATGAAACCCAACAAAGCACAGGGGAAGATGTAT
>JANHGB010043904.1:29095-44883 GCA_026283785.1 Coracopsis vasa
AATATGATAATGAAAACATTAGGTATACGACAGAGCTAAATATTTGAAACTGTATCGGCGAAAATCATTAGCAACTAGCATAGGTAATAGAAACAAACATATACGTGAACATAATGACGAAAGATTCAATAGATTCACATATAGAAAAATTAATGATGAGATCGAGAAAGAATCACAAAGACCTGAGATTTATATAGTCTGGAACGACCGGCTTAGATGTAACATTTTTATCAGATCCAAAATAAAACTAAATTTCTATGACAGAATTGTAGGTGGAGGGAGTGGTGAATAATGACAGTGACAGGTCTTTCAAATCACTTGAATTGGGGGAGTGAGCAGGGGCTGCTCAGAGAGGTATGGCCACTGAGGCAAACATACACAGCCTTGGATCATGGCAGAAAACCACCCAGATCCAGACTCTATAAGGAGAGAGTCATGGCCAGGAGCACACTATGTATATCTTTTCATTTAGGCTGCTTTTACTTAAAGCTAAGTTGGCAGGCTGTAAAACAGTAGCCCTGAAACTCTTGCAGATAGCACTGACAATTGCTATGTCCTCTGTTGTATGACAGGGATTGAAGGTGGCTGGGTCAGTCTGCTGCAGGGACACATGGCTCTGCCATGGGCAGAGCTGTTCCAGGACTTGGCTGAGACCTTGGCTGAGACCTAGACATGACAGTAATGGACTGCCACTTAAAGGCTTGACCAATAAGCAAGGCCCACAATGTGCCTCTGCAGTCCAAGGAGGAGGAAAACTAGGAAAACAGCAGGGATACTCCTAGATCAGGAACTACAGGACATGGAGCAGGCCTAGTAAGTGGGCTTCTGATGCAACTGCTGCAGTGGGCAGCTGCAATTTCTTCCAGTTTCTCTTCCAACTTGCAATCATTCCTGCCTGCCCAATCTGGACCAGTAAGATGGTGTGACATCTCTCATTTTGACACTCTCTGGGGTACTGAACTGCGTCATCCATAGTGTATAATAGAAACACAGGTGGGTCATCTGCACGCAAGCCATGCAGTGTCCTGAAGCTCTTCAGAGGCTTCCCTGAGAAAAGAATCAAACTAGGTTGGAAAAGACCTTTAAGATCACCAAGTTCAACCATTATCCCACGACTGCTAGGACCACCACTAAATCATATCACTGAGGGGCATCTCTACATGGTTTTTGAGCACTTCCAGGGATGGTGATTCCACCACTCCCTGGGCAGCCTGTTCCAATGCCTGATCACTGTTTCAGCAAAGAAATTTTTCCTAATATCCAATCTAAACCTTCCCTGGTGCAGCTTGAGGCCATTTCCTCTTGTCCTATCGCTTGTTACCTGGGAGAAGAGACCAGCCACCTCTTCTCTCCATTCTTCTTTCAGGCAGCTGTAAAGAGTGATAAGGTCCCCCCGAGCCTTCTCGTCTCCAGATAAAACACCCCCAGTTCCCTCAGCTGTTCCCCATCGCACTTGTGTTCCAGGCCCTTCAACAGCTCCATTGCCCTTCCCTGGATCCGCTCCAGACTCCACAATGTCTTTCTTGTAGTGAGAGGCCCAGAACTGAACACAGGATTTGAGGTATAGCCTTGCAGTGCCAAGTACAGGGGGATGATCACTGCCCTGGCCCTGCTGCCACACTATTGCTGATAAAGTCCAGGATGCTGTTGGCCTTCTTGGCTATCTGGGCACAAACTGCTCATGTCCGGCGTGTAGCGTTGCACGGGCCTGCTGTGGCACAAGTGCAGGACCCAGCACTGAGCCTTGTTGAACCTAAACACTGATGATCAGATTGATGGTCTTATCCAAACGCTAAACAGGAAAGGGGTGGATAAAAGCCTCCATCACTGTACCAATTAACTGTTCTGGCAGAAGAGGACAGGCTACAGTTACCTGCTGAGATCAGAAAAGGAGAAGAGAACGATCAAAGGGCACCCTGGTCTATGCTACTAGAAGCAGCTGACTGATCTAATAATACCAGCATTGGCACCTGATCACCCACCTGATGGAAAAGATGACCCAACAGTGCAATCTTTCTGCCACAGCTAAGGGACATGGAATTTTCTCCACAGCAAGTAGCTTGATCCGAGAAAGCCACCGACAGCTTTGCAGCCTTGGTCCCATCCCCTGTAAGCGGGCAGGGCACAGGGCTGCAGACAGCACTGTGCAAAGCAATGCACTAGAGAAAGCTCTTGCTCTGTCACCGCAAAGACGGGAAGCCAGCCCCAATATGGAAAGCTTTGGCAGTTAAAACAAGCCATGTCTTTAACGTCAGGACATGGAAATTAAATAGTGATTTGGGAACATCCAATATGCCTGATTGTGGCTGCCCAAAGACAAATTACTGTACAAGAATGTGTAGGTGCCACATAAGATGAGGAATCTTTGCTGCTTCCTTTGTAGCTCCAGCACAGATGTCACAACAGACATTGCTGCTGAAAACTGATGAGGCTTCACATGAGACCCTTTCACCAGTCTCACAGTTATCTCTCCATCGGCTGCAGCTCAAACCAGGCCATTCCCTATAAGGACAGCAGTCCTGCTGGTACCCCATCTCCCTTGCTCAGGGAATACAGAGGTGCTTACTTACAGTGTTTTAACCAAAACATCTAGAGAAAAACCAAGATTCTCCTTTGGAGTTCTGTGGCTGGGGAAGACGACCCATCAAAGCAAGTCCTCAAATCTAAAGGTATGTATTCCTTTGGTGCACAGGAGGCAGCTATCAGCCAAGCACACAGACCCCAGGTGTAGTTGCTTGCACAGCAGTTCCAGCAAGATATAATGGGTTTTATAAGCTGCATCAGTGACTCAAAGCACATTGCTGCCACAGTGGCCAGAGAAATTGAACTAGCTCAAAGAATTCATCTTCTACACACAGACAGACGTACTACATTATTCTGTCTCAGCACTTCTGGACCTGTCGCAGCAAAAAACCTGTCAGGTTTTTCTCACTGAGGAAACATTTGTGAGAGTGCAATAGACAAGCTCTACTTCACTCCAGGTCCTGCCTTTGCACATTGAGTGGCCTCTGGGTACCAGGGCCAGCTGTGGCCTTTCTGCAGTCCATCCTGGGTGCAATCAGTGTAATTACCTGGTGGATACTAATAGGTCCTTCCAGTTCATTCTGTAACATACTCCAGGATTTGGTTACACTTAGGCCAAAATCAGCCCACCCATCACATCTTACCAAGGTCTTGTCTTCATTAAGTATCAAACACACTCCCTCAGAGGGCAGGGATGAGGACATCAGCAACAGGGCTGAAGAGCCTGGTAATTATGAAAGCCAATTTAGATACCTCAAGTCCTGCTTTGTGCTCTTTATTAAAGTCCTTCCCTGCCAGCTCCACTAAGGATCGAAGGATCCAGCCCCATGTGCCTGTGGGATGGAATTAGGGAGAACAACTATTTAAGAGACAGCAGTTGCAACTGAGTAACAGTGGACAGATCAGAAACAGCTCAGAGCAAAAGATTCCTTTTACAGCCACTTGCTGCTTTTCTTTGATGGTGCCTCACCTGCTACAGCACTGTCCCAAAATTAAAGCTTCCCTCACTCCTGCAGTTAATGTTTTATATGCACAAATTTACACTCTTATTACAGCTGTATAGAGAAGCAACAGAGAATCCACCAGGATAAAACATTCCCAGACCCATGCATGCTCACCTGGCCATCAGAAATTGACCCAAAGCCTCAAAATCATCTGTCAGCCATGAATTAAGTGCTCAGGGCTGTAGAGTTTCCTAAGCTTCCTAGAGTTTCCTGGTTGCCCTCACCTGTAACAAGCATTTGAGACAACATTTCCAGCAAAATAGAAGAAGTTGGGAAGAGCTCTTTGAAGCACAAAACTGACCTGCAAAGCAGTAAAATGGAATGAGTTTTCCAAAGATGCAAACACCCAGAGAACAATTTTGTTGAAGCAAGAGAAGGACAAGTGCATAAGTACAACATGGCACAGTAAGGCAAGTGTGAGGAATCACCACCTAGGCTTTTCCCCTCACCAAGGCAGGCAAGACCACAGGACTATTTCCTCAGGGGAAGAATGAAGCCTGTTGCTTTTAAGTTCCAGATGAGGCTCTACGCACTCCAAGGTGCACTTTCAACTGCAATAGTAGTCCTGGCGCTGACAGCTTTAGGAAAGCAGGGAAAGGAAAACCTCACCAAATTCAATTTCTGCATCTTCACACTTCCTTGAGGAGCAGCACAGAGGAGCACTAGAGGTACAAAAGCACGCCCTGGTACAAATGGGTGTGGAGAGCCTTTGGCTGTTGGGGACTTGGAAAGCTTTCAGTGGCTGAACACTTCAAGAATACAGTTACTCAGCTATAACCATACACATAACCAACAATGAATCCAGGATCACATCTTCCATATCTTCAATGTAAAACCCACTGTAAAACTCTCAAAGTCTCCAGGAATCATTGTCTTAATGTTTTCTAGAAAGGCAGCTTTCAGCTAAGTAATGCCAAAGACTCAGCTGCATTTCCTGCTTAATGCAACACAGCTGCAGTAGTAGGAAGGTCTTCAGAAGGCTAAAGTTAAATATATTCTGTGTAGCACTGAATTCAGTGAACAAGTAAATATCCAGAGAATTCTCCAGAGTGCATACTTGTATGTTCCAACAAAATTATCAAAAGAGACTGCTTTTGTTCATGAAAGAGCACGTGGAGTTTTCAAGATGTCTGAAAGATCAGGCAGAAAGGTGAAAGCGTACATGGGAAAGTTCATGCCTCAGAGCATATTGCTGCACAGCTAGATGGCACTGCCAAAACCTACATCTGATTCAGGTTTAAAAGCAGGAGTCACATTCAGATGAAATATGGAACAAAGTCAATTTATCTTGGCATTTCCGGCAAGACTGGCTCCAGAGTTCCTAAGGCCCAGCTGGAGTCTCACTGCAGTAAGAGTCCTCTATCTCCAGAAGCACAAACTTGAATATGACATGTGAAGACAAGAACGGGCAGCAGCCTCAGGGCAGAAATCAAGGCAAGAAAAAGGCCTCCAGAGATACAGGTCCCTAGATCAAATCTTTTTTAGTGCATGTACATGCACAAATCCATTCCATCTCATCTTCAGAGCTGAAAGTAGATCCCTCGCCAAGATTTGATCTGTATTTAGACATATACAAGCTATTTAAATATAAAGCAACCTTAGAGTAAAATAACAAATAAACTAGTCAAGAACAAAGCCCCATCCAACCTGGCCTTGAACACTTTCAGGGACAAGGCATCCACCATAGCTCTGGGCAACCTATGCCAGTGCCTCACCACCCTCACAGCCAATAATTTCTTCCTAATGTCTAATCTCAATCTCCCTTCCGTCAGGTTAAAGCCATTCCCCCTTTTTCTATCCCTACAGGCCCTTGTCAAAAGCCCCCCTCCAGGTTTCTTGTTGGCCCCTTTAGGCACCGAAAGCTGCTCTAAGGTCTCCCTGGAGCCTTCCCTTCTCCAGGCTGAACAAGCCCAGCTCTCACAGCCTGTCCCCATTGCAGAGGCGCTCCAGTCCTCAGAGCATCTTTGTGGCTTCCCTTGGACTCACTCCCAGAGGTCCACATCCCTCTTGTGTGGGGGCCCTAGAGCTGAATGCAGTACTGCAGTCTCATCTGTAAACAAGGCACACTGCTTTCAATTTTCTGGTAATTTATTATACAGAGGAGCCTCTTAGGCACAGTGACCATGATCACTTCCAGAGTTCCTGGACCTGGTTTCCTATTTGAGCCCACTGTGTGATCACAGTGTGACCCACTTACTCCATGGAGCATGAGTTGTATGACGTGTAAAGGGGACTCTCCCTATGAGCATTCAGCCCAGAACAGGCAATCAAGGTGCCAAAATGAGCTACATTTTAGTATCAACTACTTCTGAAGTGGCTCAGATTCCTTGGTAGGCTGCTAGTTAAAGTGTAACAGACTTCAAATCCTCTCTATCCGGGGCATCAAAACCCTAGAGGCTGACCTTGAGTTTCCCCAGGTGCTTTCTGCCAGAAGCCCTGGCAAGCAGTCTAAAGCGCACTTTTCACATCCTGTCCTGTCCAAACTGGTCCAAGGGCTACTGCACAAACTATCTTCTGTTTAATCTGTTCAAAGACTTGTTGCTGCTCAGGGCTGCATTCAAAGTTATTCTTCTTTGACAGAGAAGATCGATAGTTGCCCGATACCGAAGGTTTACGATCAGAAGTATGCATTCTCCAAAACCCCACTTGTGTCTCTTTTTTGTTAGCTGCTGGAGATGTATCTGTTATTTTATTGATCACATCCATTGGGATATGATAATGTCCATCTTGACATTTTATTCTTTAAAACTAGATTTCCTGTGCAAGTCCTTTGACCTCATTCTATTTTATAGCAAAAGCAGCTTTCAAAAGGATCCTGATTATTCTTCTCCCCTTCTCAAACACTTCCCCCACTGTGTTGCCCCACACAATGATGCCATCAATATACTACAGATGTTCAGGAGCTTTGTCTCCTAGTTGTAGTGCCATCTGCATCAATTTAGCATCAGAGTAACCAGCTGAGAATTAGCTCATCTGGTTAATGGCTAAAATCTTCTTACATATCTCCCAGCTCACTTAGGGATAGGATAGGGTGATTCCTGTCATGATTTTAGCCTCTTCCTCCTCCTGTTCCTGTGACTGCTCTGCAGCAGTACAGGCTGCCTCTTCTAATTCTTTCTTCTGCTCCCTCCCAGGAGAAGCTTCTTCATCCCTTACTAAATGAGCAGACTTCTGCTTCCCTTGTTTCTCCAGGGGCGCCCGATTTAGTGTTTAGTTTAGCCATAGTGCCTTTTGGCATTTTTTCCCTCTCTTCTTGAGGGTGCTGCATGACATCAAGTAGCATTGGTAAATGCTGGCCAGGGCTGAGCACAGCGTGGTAAATTGTGCCTCTCTGGAATACCCATAACTTTTTTTAACATTCTATCCCTGCATCAGGATCCTGCATTTGTTTGGAAGTGAATATCCAGACCACTGGAGGTGAGAAGTTCTCTAGACACCTGCCCATATTCTCCCACATACAACCATGTACCATGGAGTCTGGGTCATATTCCTAAATTGCTTGTTAACCTTAGACAAGACCAAAGCAATATTCCTAAGAAATACCAATAGAAGTATTTTAGCTACCCAAAGATGTTCAAAATACTGAGAAGTTACTGTAATGAGGGAGAAAATATGACAGAAGAAGGTTGCAAGGGTGTCATTCCGTATTTCCTCCACAAAAAAACCTCCTGGAGGAAGAAGTATAATTGCTAATTGTCTCCATGAGATGGTACTCAAAGTACTGTAATGGCTTTAGCACAGAGCCCAATTATCAGATTAAGCTCAAGATTGGTGTTTTAATATCAATTCTCCCAGCCAAACATCACTTATCACTACAGAGCACAGCAAACTGCAAAGGCAAAAAAACACCAATCTTTTACATATACAGTTGTCATGGATTAACCCCAGGTGGCAACTAAGCACCATGCAGCCGCTCACTCATTCCCCCCAGAGGGATGGGGGTGAGAATTGGAAAAGCGGGAAAATCATGAGAGAAAGATAGTTTGATAGGTAAAGGAGAAGCTGTATGTGCAAGCAAAGTAAAACAAGGAATTAATTCACCACTTCCCATTGCAGGCAGGCGTTCAGCCATCTCCAGGACAGCGGAGCTCCACCATGTGTAAGTTACTTGGAATGAGAAACACCATCACTCCAAATATCTACCCCTTCCTTCTTCTTCACCCTGCTTTATATGCTGATCATGACCTCATATGGTCTGGAATATCCTTTTGGTCAGTTGGGGTCATCTGTCCTGGCTGTGTCCCCTCCTCACTGCTTGTGCACTCTCAGCCTACTGGCCGGTGGGGTGAGAAGCAGAAAAGGTCTTGGTGCTGTGCAAGCACTGCTCAGCAATAACGAAAACATCCCTGTGTTATCAACACTGTTTTCAGCACAAATCCAAAACACAGCCCCCTACCAGCTCCTGTGAAAAAAAATTAACTCTATCCCAGCCAAAAGCAGTGCAACAACCAAGATAGGGCAAGGGACATCGATCCCTCTGCTTACAGACTGGAAAAATAATTACATGAGGGCTCACTGTATTCATATTAAACACTCTGGCAGCAGCAAAAAGAAAACCTCACTATGATAATATAGACCTCATATATAATATGAAAAGGGGGAACCATGTCAATGAAGGCACTTATTAAAATGAAATTGAAAGAGACAGCTAAAAAGGATAAAGCATGTTTAGATAGCAAGAGAGACTGATCAGAAACACCATACTGGAGGTGTCGAGTACCCATATATTCTTCTCCAAGATTTGGGGGCAGGGAAGTGAGGGCAAGTAAAAAGGAAACTGGGGAAGGCAAAACATCAGCAGCATCTGTCAAAAACTAGAAGGGGGCAAAACATAAAAGAAAAACTGATGAGTGAAATTGAAAGCTAAATATGAAAATACAAAACAATCATAAAAAACCCAACCCAAACCAACAAAACAATAACAACCACCAAAAAAAAAGCAGCCAACAAAAAGCCAACCCTTTTTCAAATAGTACATTAATAAAAACTCTCTCCAACCCATATGGAGCAGGACGCTTACTGAAGAGTTTAAGGCTGATAAATGAGCAAGGTATAAAAGAAAAGGTAAATTCTTTTTTTTTTCCACTGGCAGCTAATAAAGCTGAGAGAGGTTCTCACACTAAATCCTTCTTTTACATGGGACAGACCTGAGAAATTGTTTCAAACTAAAGAACTAATGCATCAATAAAATCATACAAACATAGGGATGGGCAATAAGGTTCTTCAGTGTCAGACTCAACTATATCTGTATTATTCCTGATAAGGCTTGTCCAGTGAGAGCTGTAGAAATCCCAACACTGGAAACGTAAAATACAAGTTAGAAAACCTAAAATACAAGTTAGAAACTCATGTCAATGATTTGCCATTCCGATTAATGCCTTTCCCTAATGTCTGTCCTGAATCTTTTCTATTGTATTTAAAATAAACCCCAACACATTATGTCACAAAGTGTCCAAAGTCTTTCTAAAATCCAACACATGGAACAAACCTTCCTGTTAGAGAAACTAACACACCAATCTTAAGGAAGAACAGGCTGGTTTGATATTATTAATTCTTGACCAGTTTATGGTAGATGCTCCTTATCTTTCTATCTGCTAGCTGCTTATAAACGGTTTCTGAGTTTCTACAAGAAATAACATTAAGTTGAATAGTTGCCAAATCCCTATATTATTTTTCCTTTGTTCTTCTCCGCCTTTCAGAACCAACTCATTACCCTGATGTTCTCATAGATAATCTGCAGGATATCAGCAGTTGCTCCATCCAGCTCTCTGCACGCTCTAAGATGAAGCTCAGGAGAAAAATAATTTTCAAACATTAAATATAAATGCTTCACACCAGGATGACATCTTTTGAAGAGCTCCTTGTCAGCTACCTACTCAGACTGACCTTTTTAATGAGAACTATTGCAGAAAAGGTTTTAAACTCTTGTTTACATATTGGCAAAATGAGATAACAGTTCTAGAGGAAAGGGAGAAATTATGAACTGTGGTATGTAACCTTCCCCTTGAATTTGCTCCATTATCAGAGAAATGAAAGGCATACATATCATACAAAAGAAACTTAAAATCCTCAGAGTGGTGGAAACTGGGTTCACAACACTACAGACCAACTTAGCTGGTACGTGAACATATCAAACAGTAGAAATAGTGATAAACAGAATTAGCAGATACATGGATACATATGGTGCGTTGGGCCGAGGTTAAACGTACAGCAGAGAATGTCACAAACTGGTTACTGGGTTTTTAGATAGTCAATGAGCAGGAGGAAACAGGCAGTTTAGTTGATCTACTCCATACAGATTTCCAAAAAACTTTCAAATAAATCATCAACATTTTACATACTGAGGTGCTATAGGAAAGGAAGCAGAGTTTTCAAAATGGAGGATGGCCTCCAGGAGAGCTCCTTGAAAACTTCTGTTGTTCAAGATCTACAAAAATAATCTTGAAAATCCATCAGAAAGAAGCAATGAATCAAAACTAAAATAATCTGCAAAATTTTACAGCAGATCTTGTGCTTTTACATAATATCGACAGATGAAATTCCTCACTGACAAAGATGAGAAAAGAAGAAAAGACAATCAACCTCCTTATGCACACTGGATGGACTCAAAACCATCTATTACCACTTAAGGAAAGATCTGGAAGAAACTGGGGACAGAGTTCTAAAAATATCACCTTACAGTTTATTTGTATCAAAATAGCTAATATGGAATTGTTAGGAAAGGAACTGAGAACAAAGCGGAAAACACTTATGACACAATAAATTCATGATATATCTGTAACTTAAAGGGTATAGGCAGTTCTATTCAGCCTAAATAAAAGCATGGTACAGAGCTAGACTATGTCCAAAAAAAAAGGACAAATACAACCACAGCTGTGGTACAATACATTGTTTAGAACCGGTATCTATGTCCAATGCCAGCAGCCTACTGAGTTCCGTGGCCCAGGCATTTCATCACCTATGTTAAAAACTACCTAGAATAATCCATGATGCAATTTTGGCATAAGCTAGTTATCACTCTCTCTAATTCCTGGACACACTCCAGGATCTAGTAGGAACCAGAGACCAACAGCCAGTTTGGATGCAGCCACACTATGCTAAACACTAAGACAGCTGAACAGCATTAGTGTGGCCAGACTGCCAATTGACCTCAGGGCCAGAAAATGGGTGCTGCTGTTTTTTAATAGCAGAGGTTCAGCTGTATGACCAGAGACAAGTCTGGGATTCTTCTGACTGGAAGAAAGGGCATGGAGTCCAAACTTATGAAAGTGAAAAGTCCTAACGGAGTGATCATTCACTGATTTCTCCTAAGTGTGGGGATACTGCAGTAAACTCATCAGGCAGCAGATTTAGATCAAAGTCTTTTTTCAAATAACAAAGTTCTATTCAAATATCCTATGCAAATAGTCACCATATAAACCTGGTTTAAAATGCAATTAGACAAGTTCATCAAGAGTTAGTTCATCAAGAAGACTCAAGAGTGTCTGTAAGATCAAATGGCTGCAACCTCTAGCTCTTACGTGGAGAATGGAAGCTGGGAAGGTATGTCAGAGAATGGATCTGCTTTTTCTCTTCCTTCACTATTTCCTTGGGCAACCAGTACTGTTAACCACCAGAACATATTGACCAAAGTCAGATCATTGGTCCAATCTCGTGTAGTTTTTCTTACCACCACTATTCTGTGACTATCCTCTCTAGTTATCCACCAAGAAAACATTCTTAACAGTTTTAGAAGATGGAATGCAAATCTCACTTCAATTTCGTATCAACCCATGACCTTCCTTCTAGAACACCTAAGAAACTTTCAAAACCTCAGTCAATTATATCTATCAAAGAAAACAATTTCCAAGAAGGAGCAGGATTTCTAATGATAGACAGATGCTTGCCCAGCAGCCACTAGGCAGCATAGAAGAGCCACACTGAAGGACTCAGGAGAGAACACAGTGGATTCAGTTACCTCCGTGTCCATCGTAGACTGAGAACATAGCAGTTTCACTGTCCAGCTCGGGTATGCAGTTGTGTGCATCCTGAAAGAGAGAGCAAAAGTCTGGAATTACATGGTTGCATGAGACCTTGCAGAGAAGTGGGAGAAAGGAGCAGGGAGGCTATGAGCGCTGACAAAGGGATTCTCAAACCTGGAGGGAGAGCAAGAACAGCAAGAACGCCTCCTCTCACATTCTCAAAAGCTTACCTGGTGAGCACTCATCTTCAAAGAGGGGGCACGGATCTTTAATGTCATGGTGTTCTCTGTGCTAGAACAGTAACTCAGCCTTGTCACCATGACATTATACTGGAAACCCCTTCAGGTCCTCAGTACAACAACTGTAGAGGTGGCCAAGCTGAACCTAGAATCAAATCCCTCTGCTTGCAGTCCTTGTGAGGCTTCTGTTACTGAAGTAGCTCACAGTCATTAATGAATGTGAGGCAAGAAGCTGTGCTCTGTTGCTCAAACTGGTACCTATGCTGAGGGCTGTCTAGCCAAGCATAACTACAGAAATACAAGTTATACTGGTACTAATACACTGGCTACTTCCCCCCATCCCCCCAAGACAAATGCAACTGTCTCAGGGTCACCTGTGGACCCTGGTCACTCCCACACATGCTCTCTTCCCCAGTTCTTGCCAAACAAGAGCCATGCAAACTGAAAAGCCAGAAGGTCAAATATGAAGCCTCCTGGCCTCACGCCTTCAATCAAATGCAGCTTTGCCTTTGTTTGTCCTGGTGAATACGGTCACAGACAGCACCAGTTGTCTATCTGAACAGCAGATTAAAGGGTCTTGCAGGACACAGGATTACCACATCCAGAGAGAACAAACAACTTGGCTGGAAAACCTTCTCTTGGGATTCCTGATCTTCTTTCCATGTGGGATGGTCCAGTAAGGCACTGCTGGCCTCAGACACAGCTACCTGACAAGCAAGGCAAAAAGCCTGGCCTCTCTCAAGTGTCTTTTAAAAGCAGTGAAACAAAGAATGAGCAACTACTCAACTAATGGTGCAAAAGCCAAAGTACAAACCTAGGTATCACTTCCTAAGATAAGACATATGTCTTCATTCTGGCAACTGTCCAGAAACTCTGAGAATCTTTGGGGGCAAACGAGAAGGCAGGCACATCTCCCAGGGGCATTTTGGGCTTAAATGTCAAGCTGCATCATCCTTTCCTTATGCATGCTCCCTAACTACAAAGGTGAGTAACAACATATAAGCTATATACACTGAGCAACCTTTTTATTCACAGGGTCTCTCAGGAACAGCAGACTTTGAAGAAGGCACCACCAGATTTTACAGCCAGCTACCTGACGTCTTTCACCCTCTGGGTAAGCAAACCAAACTTCGCTATTCCAATGCAAAACCTCAAACTGATAGATGGATCGAATCTTTCTCTTAAGCCCTCCCCCTGCCCAACTAATCTAATATTCCTTGAACTTCAAGCTCTAACCTACCAACTTACAGCATGACCGCACCCCACATGCTTTTGTTCAACAACAATCATGTGATTCTTTAAACAACATGATATAGTCTCTTTGCTGTGGTTCAAGTTCATCACCTTCAAGTTAAATGTGCTACAGCTGTCCCAAACCACTGTACTTACTCCAAGACAGCTGGCTCAGAGATTTGGATGTGTCTACATTGCCAGCCATAACTCAAAATTCCTATACATGCACACACCTACACAGCCAACTAACTGTTGAACTCTTCTACTTTTTCACTGTAAGACTTCTTGGATAAGAGCTCTTTGCCCCCCAGTCTTGTCAGAAGAGAACTCCGTTCCCCTGCAATTTCTATCAAGAACAGAAAAAAGAGAGGATCTGGGTTTATGCAGTACTTAGTGCAATGAAACTCCTGACACCGTGAAAACAGCATCTGAACAGGCAAATTGCGATCTTAGCTCAAAATGAAAAAAAAAATTACTCTGAATTATAACGTAGGAAATTTAACCAGAGAGCTCACTGGAGATAGTGAATGGAGTAAGTATAAACAAAGAGCCAGCACTTTATGTTATAACACAGCACAGTGTTATGTGCACTTTTCAGAGCGTTTACAGAAGCTAGTGAGACAGCAAAACCACAACAAAGTAACTGGGATAAGCCCCAGGTGGCTAAAGAGCAGTTTAATTAGAGCAAGTAATGCAAATGCTGCTGGGGAGGAAACCCAGTACTGACTGCAAAAACGGTCTCTACTCCATTTGCAGAACACTCAGGGCAACTTTTCCTGACCCTCATCCCTACAGGCAAGGAGGGCAAACAAACGAGGGCAGCATGTGTTGGTAGGACATGGTTCAGCTCCCACACTGAGCACAGGGCTTTCTCTACATGAGCATGAGTGCTCATGGCTCCATAGGACAGGCTGCACACCAGTCCCTTGGCATTTGTAACACTACGTCAGAGTGCCCAATGGATCACAAAGACCACCTTGTGCTGCCAGGACAAGAGGCTCAGTTACACATCTTCATCCCTGCTTCCAGGCCTGGTAAGCTCACTGCAGCAAGTGTTGTCCAAGTAACCCTGATCTTGTGCTTTTCAGACCAAGGAAGAGCTCTCAGAGCCAGATTCTAGGTCTCCTCCAGCCACCTCAATGGTTACTACAGCAGTACTGGAAAACAGTAGGTTTGAAACATAAGCCACCAAATTCAGTTGAAATTAGCAAGCAAGATAAAACTGAGAGTTAATTTGGCAAATCTTCAGATTTTGAACCAAATTCTTGCCTTTTTTTTTATGCGAGGTTTCAGGAGTGAAAGGAAGCTGTACACGGGGGTCGTTGGGTGTCTCGTCTTGGAGCTACAATCAAAACAGCACCAGAAAGCTCAGAAGCCCCATCCATCTACTTCCAAAGTGCCTCCTGCACCTTTCACTGTATCCCAGAGCCATAAAGCCATCTTCAGCTTTTCCCCTTTTCTTATTCACTCTTAGCACCTAATGCTATTTCTGGGTATCCTTATCCTTTGGGCCCCTCATCTGCCCAAAACATTTCCTTACAAAGCAACTTCTCTGGACTAAGAATGGGTTTTTATTATAGCACTTCTTTGGAGCCCCGTACGTCTACCTCACTTGTGGGCTAAATGTAAGTTAAAGGCAACAGACAACTCCTTTACACAAATTTCTGCTACCCCAAAACGCTTGTGTCCTTCCTAACTTGTACACACTCTCAGTGTGTACATACTCTCAGTGGCTTCACTAACATAATACATCACTAGTGCCTTAAGTATAAACATTTGCTTAAAGCTTTTCCCAAGCTTTAATTGCTAAAGTACAATTAAACACTTAGAAAAAATACAAACCAAGACAAGACACAAAGAAGAACACACAGCACGGGAATGCAAGAAAATGCAACAGAACTTCTGCTCAGTGGTGTGTGAAGCAACATACTTCTCTTCCATCACAGTCTCAGAAGCAATGTGCAGCAGGTTCAGCTTGCAACACAAGTGCTCTTGCCATCTCCTCATTTCTTGTGGTAACACAGTTAAGCCACGTCTACACCAATGGCCTCAGTATTGCCCCTGCCAATAGGGACACAAGCTGAAGATATTGGCTAGTGCAGAAAACACAGCTGCAAGCTCTGGGCCTCATCCAATTTCCATAAAGATCAACAGCAGCAAGAATAGACCTGAAGTGACTGAAATGATGAGCCAATGCCCCACCTGTGGAAAGGTTACTTTAGCCCACTAGCATCATAAATAGGGGCAATGCTGTTCTCCCTCATTCCTGTCTCCTTAAACTACTTTCAGCCTCTGTGCACTAAAGATGACAGAACAGTGCCTGCACTCAGCCTCTTACACACAAACTAATCGCCTCACAGAGATTACACTGTGCATCACCTCAGTGTTCCAGGAATGTCTCTGTGCCACATTTCACCCCTCCAGAGGTCACCAGGATGGACCAACTGAGACACTGACAGTCACGGTCAGCAAAGACTACTCCGAGTGGATCTTAAGAGCAGAAGCACCAATCCTCCTGCCTATTCTACCAAGCCCATGGGTTCACTGAAATCCGATGCACACTGAGAGGAAAACACCTGGTCACAGTTCTGCCACCAGTAAGATGGTTGTAGCACTTCAGTAGCAGTAAAGTATCTGACAGTATGGCTCATAAAAACATATTTGCAAGAAATGGTCTGAATGAGACAACCTCTCCCAACTGGCCAAAGGGCTACAAACAAGACAGCTCCTTTACTGTGTTCAGAGAAGATGCTGTGGTAAATGTGAGCATGAAGAATAGATGATTGTGGATGCAGAAAGAATACAGCTACTTGTTTTCTGTTTGAGTA
>JANHGB010043906.1:0-12345 GCA_026283785.1 Coracopsis vasa
AGCAGGGGGAGGGGAGGCCAGAGGGCCCGGGAGGCCCCGGCTGCAGGCCGGGCCCCAAAACGATGAGAGCCGAGGGCAGGGCTCGGCCCTGCCGCAGGCACACAGCGCTGCCTCCTCCAGCCCCGGCCCCGCGCTGTCCGGCCCAGGGCCCCGGGAGGCTGCAGGGCCGCTGCCGCCCTCAGGCGGACACCAGTAACGTTTTACGAGACATCTTCAAAAACCCCACCCTCATTTTATTTAAAAACAATGACAAAAATAGTGCAGATCACTGCACAATTCTGCCCTCTTCCTCCCCTTCCCACCAGCTGCAACCCCAGCCCCACCGTGCCACTGCCCCGCGGCACCCATCGCTCCTAGGAGTGCCCCACAGCCCTGTGAAGGTGACACCAGGGTTGCCCCATGGGGCACCAGCTCCTGGCAGGCAGTGGCTGAGGCCCATGAGCAGAACATGGCTCATTGGCAGCAGGGCTGAGAGGCAAAGAGTCAAAAGAAACAGAACAATCCAGCTCAGGGCTGCTGAGGAGACTGGGCCAGCTACAGCGAGGTCTGCAAGGAGCCTGTGCTGCCTCCCTGACAGGATTCCCTTACTATTTCCCTTTCCACGAAGGGAGGAAGACAACAGCAGCACACTGCTCAATGCAGAGCATCTTGTGTGATCGCGCCACCCAGGATTTGCCCCAAACAATAGCAGCTGCTCCCAGGCATCAAGTGGGGAATTTCACTGGCTGAGGTAGGGTCAGGCACACTCCGTGTCTTCATTCCCACAGCACCTTTTGCTGCTGGTTCCTTAATGCCTCACATGCGCTTCTCTGGCTTGGAGAAGAGGCAGGGAAGGGGAGCGAGCTGAACATCAGCAGGGATGTGGAGATAACCCTGCCACCTCCTCCCTTCTCAGCCTGAGGGAAGCTAAAAGCCAGGGAAGACCCATGCCCCAAGTTTTTTAACACCCTCCCAAGCCAGGAGATGGGGCAGGATCTTTGTATCCTCTGCACAAGAGGAAACCACAGCACAACAAGGCAGCAAGATGTCAGGCACAACAGCAGAAGCAGGGATCCGCAACCTGGTCTTCCAGCATCTCCTATGCTCTTTCTTCAGCCCTGAAGCTCGGCAGGACAGCACGGGAATGGAGTGCCAGGCTGGGATCCCCCAGCCTCAGCCTTGAGCACTGGAAAGGCTTTGCAGGCGGGGAAGCCCCTGTGTTCCCACTCACCTTCTGCTGTGCAAAGGCCCAGAGGGAGCAGGCGGTCTGGGGAAGCCCCTGCAGCCCTGCGCCCTGCCCCCAGGGTGATGCTCAGTCTCCTGATGCTGCGGGGGAGCAGCATGGGTTTGATCACACGAGACCTCAGGTGCCCGCAGCAAGAACAAACGTTTATTAGAGTGAGCATTCCTTCGCCTCACCCCACACTTACTGTGAGGGTGTTTGGGGGAATGCCAGGGGATGCTCTGTCCACCATGCAGTGTGAAAAGGAGTCGTCTCCTGCTCCTTCCCTGTGTAAGCTAGAGACCCCTGTTCAGTCCTGCTGCTGGGCACAAATACTCAGGAAAAGCCTCCCCTGTGTAGTGCTCATAGTGCTGCCTTCTTCCCTCTGGGAAGGCAGCCTGAGGCCAACAAAACTTTTCCAAAGAGGAGACGGGGTGATAGGTGTCCCACAGCGGTGCTGCTCCCACTGAACTGCAGGCAGGCAAGGTCCCAGCAGGCAGCAGTGCAGAGCAAGGAGGCAGCCCAACAGGCTAAAGGAGTCCAGCCGCTCATTCAGAGCACACCACAGGCTTCCCTGAGATCTTCAGGTCATCGAAGGGCAGCAAGGCGAGGAGCTGCAAAGGCCAAGGTGTGGATGTATAAAGATCCAAGGTGGTGCGTCCATGGAGCTGCGGTAGGGGCCCAGACCTAAGTCCCCCCGCTCAAGTCCTAAAGCCTCCCACCTCACTGGGGAAGTGCCAAGAAACTCTTTACGGGAATTCCCCAGGGCTTGAGGCAACAGGCAGCCACCCCATGCATCCCCAAGCCAATGCCTGCACCCTATAAGGGAGGACAGGCACAACTAGAAACTCCTCTGAGGAGCTTCCCCCCCAACACACTTGCAGAGCCACAGGCCTCCCCACACGGACTCACATCATCGTTGCCATCAGCGAGGTCCTGGGCTGTCTCATTCTCCATGTTCCTCAGCAGGGTGTCAGCCCCACAGTGCGAGAGGATGGCAGCGATGGCGGCATCTTTGCGGCCCACAGCGAGGTGAAGAGGGGTGCACCCATTGTACATCTGTGCGTCCACGTACGCCCCATTGCGCAGCAGGAACTGGACAGCCCTGTGGTTGTGGCATTCCACGGCCAAGTGCAATGGGGTCTTCCCGCTTGTGCCCTCCTGCAACCCACAGACCACAAGGGTGTGAGTGCGGGGTCCCCTCAGATGGGTCCCATAGCACCTCCTTCACAAGGGTGGACAGGGGGCAGTCCTCACCCTGACTGCTGTCACAGCACCCAACAGCCCCTCAAGGACCTTTTCTTTCTGCTCCCTCAGAATCCGGTGCCTGCCCTGAAGCTGGAGGGAGTGCTCAAGGGAGCCATGAACCATGCTCAGCCTTGCCCAAACATTGCACCATGCCCAGCCTTACCTGAACATCAATGTTGGCACCGCTCTCCAGCAGCAAAGACATCATCGGGATGTTCCCCTTCAAGGTGCTAATGTGCAGACAGGCCAAGCCTGGGATGGGGAGGCAGAGAGAGAGCCACAGTCAGCCCAATCCACCCTGAGGCACGCCAGCCCTGTCTGCATGCCCACTCTGCTGCGCTCCCAGATCCCTGCGTACACAACTCATGGTCTGTGCCCCAACCCGGCCACTGGCTCCACACCGGGCTGCCTGCGGGTCTCACCTTGCCAGTTCTGGAGCTGCAGGTCGTGGTGGTGCCCATGGGGCTGTGGGGTGCCCTGCGGCAGGGCCATGCCCTGCAGCAGCTGCTGGGCACACTGCATGTGCTGCTGCTCGCAGGCTAGGTGCAGCGGCGTGTTGCCGTTGCGGTCCTGCAGCCCGGGGTTCACTCCCTTGTGGATCAGTGCCTGGATCACACTGGGCTGCTCCAGGTACACGGCGAGGTGCAGCGGGGTCTAGAGAGGAGGTGGGGACAGAAATCAGGGAAGGGGGGAATGCCCTGCAGGACACCAGGCGGGATGAGACACACCAGCCTACAGGAGCCAGCCTGGTGGCGCAGGCAGGCTGCCAAGCAGGAACCCATCCCTATCCCGGCACTAAGCGTGGCTAACACCGGGGCAGTGCCAACAGCTTGCTGCCCCTCAGGCGTCAGCTCAGGGATCACCCGTGGGGACAGATCTCACTCTCCCAGGTTATCTACCCTGCCACATTCAAGCCATGCCTGCTCCACCCTCCAGGGCAGTCTGAAATGTCCTAGGCCTTGTAAAGGACCCCTTCACCCTGTGCTGCTGCGAGCTGTCACACCTCTTTCACAGGGTATACCCTTCTTCCCCTCCCTGAAAAGGGGCTGCTCACATCGGCCGTTCACCATGCTCTGGAGGAAGCAGGTTTGGGGGCCTGGAGACAGATTGGGCATCTATCGAGGGAGGACCCACCTTCTTCCCATCTTCTGCCTATCACATACTCATACCTGGAAAAGATCATTTTGGATCTCTAGCACCTCCCTAGGCAGATGAGCGATACAGCAGAGTGCCACAGCTGGGATGCAGTGGATAATGGCCAGATGAACCAACCTATGGAGGGAACAGGAGAGGGGGAATAAAGAAAAGTAAGTCCCAAGTGCTGTGCTCAGAAGCAGATATCCTCCACTGCCGCATGGAGGAGTGTTCTACGCACCTTCCCCAGTCCCCTTCCCTTGTCACCAGCTTGGAGCTCTTCCATCCTGCCCTCTCCCTGGGGAAGCTCAGCAGCAGGTCAAGACAGGAATGTGGCCTGAGTCTCCCCAGGGCAGTCCTTCACTCTGATCTATGTGGGGAACAGACCCTCTTGTTCATGCCGAGTCCTCCCTCAGATCTCACAGCATGCACAGGGCTTAGACTCAGCACTGGCCAAAGCCAGGCCTCCAACTGGTACAGGTCCGAAAAGCCTGGGATGTGTTTCCCAGAGCCTAAGGGCTGGGTTTGGCAGCTGCAGAGGGAGATATGGGCTCTGGCAGCTGCCTGGGGAATTCCAGCAACCCGCTGCCAGCTGCGAGCCGTGCTTCTGCTTTCCCCTCGTGCAGGCAGGCAGCCAGCGCTGGGCAGGAGCCCGGCACCCGTCCCAGATCACCTGCAGGGTACAGTCCCCATGCCAGCCACGCTGCCAGCCCACACCAATTTCCTCTTCTCTCCCCCACATCCTTCCCTTCCAGCCCTGCTGCAGCAGTGCTGGCATGGAGCCGGAGAGTGCACAGGGACACTGGAGCCATCAGAGCTGGGTGGCCAGCACGCAGTCCTGCTCCTCAGGACCATGGTCCCCACAGCCATGGTGTGACCGGGCAGGCTGGAGTCCCCCAGCCCAAGGAAAGCCTTTACTCCCAGCCGGATCTGACGCCAGCCACTGTGCACTCAGAACAGAAGTGAGACCGTGACAGAGGCAGAGCCGAGAGGGAATTTCCAGTCCCCTCCGATGACCTGCTGCACTCCCAGGCCTCCCTGGAAGGAGGGACCAGCCCCAGCCATGCTGAGCAGCAGTGAGGAGCAGGCAGCAGAGCATAGCAGGCATGAGCTGAGTGAGCCTCCTGCCACCCTGTCACCACTGCACTGGGAGGCTTTTATCTCTGGCAGATGTCAGCTCCAAAGTGAAACCCAGGCTCTAAGCAGGCTCCTGCCACTCATGCTGCTTGGTGAAGGCAAACAGGGCTGATGGACCCAGGGCAAGAGCTGTGCCAGCCCCAGCAGGACACCCTGCTCACCATACAGCCCAGCTCTGGAATGCCACTTGAAGTGAGAGATGGACGGCATCCCTCACAGGCGGGAGGGCAGGACCTGGCCCCAAAGTGTTGCAGTGAAGAAGTGGGGCTGCCTTCTTGCCAGCTGCCAGGGGCAAGAGTGTGCTGAGAAACCCAGAGGCCAGTCCCCAGAGTGCCAGTTAAGCCCCATTTTTGGTGACAAAACAAGGCTGGTTCCCCTTCACTCTGCCATCATGGGGAAAAGCTGTGGCCAGCAGGAGAGGCTTTGTCCCCAGGGGAAGCCCCAAGTCATGCTGCAGCAGGGAACTCCCCAATGGAAGGAGAGGCCACTCACATTTGCCACTGTACCACCACGGGGTATATCCCTGCTGTCAGTGCTCCCGGGGCAGGGGAGGGGGCTGTGAGCCAGAGCAGAGGCACAGCCAAGATGCCCAGGCCAGGGTAGCAGAGGGCAAGAGTGAGGGGCAGAGCTGCAAAAACAGCTCTAAGAACACCCCTCCCCTTGGCAGGCTCTTGCCTGGGTATGATCCAGGCAGGGAGATGCCCTGTGGGCTTTGCATCAGGCCTCTGGTCCCCACGGTGGCACCTGCACTAAGGTGCCCTTTGCCCGCTTGCAGGGACAGCCCCTGTTTCTCCGCACTCGTTCCCAGGCACCACATGCAGAAGGGCACGGGATCTGCCTTTTTCAGGTACGAAAGAGATACGACTGCTCAGGCAGGGGACTTTCCAAGGCAACTGGGCTTGAACTTTAAACCTCCGCTGCTTTCACTTTCCAGAGCTGTGCTGGGCTCCTGGGCTAAAGAGCAGAGCCCAGGGTCTCTCCCCACCACAGCCAGCCCCAACCTGCCCAGGAATCCCCCGGCCCCTCTGCCACTACCCACAGCACACCATCATATGGGGATAAGTGGGGCAGTCACCCAGGGGAGGTGGAAACCCCAGGCAGCTCTTCCTGGCTTGGGTGACTTTGCAGCTCACACACCAAAGGCAGCAAAGACACTCAGGGCTGAGCAATTTTGGGATCTATGCTGTGGAGGCAATGAGGTTGAGCATCCCCACGCACCCAGAGCTCAGGCTTTCACCCCAAAGCTGGGATGTGCCTGCTTCAAACGATTGCTTTCACGCTTTCCTCTTCATTCTCCATCCGGGTGCAGCCTCCTCCTGTGCTTTCATTTCTGCATTCGTTCCCCCCTCTCCCAACGCACAGCCCTCAACTTCCTGAAATGGCTGCAAGAGCCGTGAGCTACTTGGGGGAATCATGGCGAGGACACCTGGAATGAGCACACCAAGAGCACGTGCGCACACTGTGCCACAGGCTGTTGATCCCCCGGAATTGGGATTGCCTCCCACTAACCTGGGAAACCTCCTACCCCTGGGAGACCTGAGGCGCAGGCATCGTGCCAATCTCCACTTTCTTCCGGCCAAGGCTACATGCACACATCTCTCTGCCATGGCAGCGTGCGGTCCAGCTGCTGACAGGCTGCTGCATGCTGGCACACAGCGCTCACAGCTGAGCCTCAGAGCCAGGGCACGGTGATGGAGGGATACCTGCTCGCTGCCAGGCACCACTCCTCACCCAGCCACATGCCTTTGCCAGAATAAACCCTCCACCCCTCCATGCTCAGACCCTCTCTCAGCTGCCTGCACACCTCTGCCTTCTCTGCTTGCCTGTTCCTCACCTCCCCATGCTCCTGCCTGCAGCCGTGGGGTGGGTGCCCAGCGGTGACTTTTGGAAAGGGCAAACAGGAGTTTGGAAAGGGCTGTGGATGGAGGAGCTGTGGGCAAGGGAAATGTGGTCAACCTAAGAGTACAGACTGCTGGACTTGCTCTCAGCTTTGCCACTTGCTCACCAGCTCCATCCTGGCACAGGGGGTCTCATTAGTGCCCTGACTTGCAAAGGCACAGGGCATCCCTGGCACAAGGCGATCTACCCTTTATCAGAGGGATAATGATGATAGAGCAGAGGGGTCAGGACCATCCTTGGGGATGTCCCCAGGTCTGAGCATGCCATGACCAAGGCAGTCCTAGTCTAGGCATAGGAAAGCATCCATTTCCATAGTGCTGTCCATCTCCCAAGCTTCTGAGTGACCTCAAGTGCCTGGTAGGAAAACTGTTCACACCTGAGGACTGGAGGCAGGAGAATGGGGGTAGGGTGACACCAGCTCAGACACACAGGCAGAACTGAGGAAGTCCCAGCAGATCTCCAGCTACCCTCTCCTCTCCCTCCAGAAATGCGGCAGACCATGCAGATCTGATCATGCAGATCCCTCCCATCTGTAGAACAAGACACCTTGTCCTCAGAAGTCTCTCCCTTCACTATCTAACCCCAAAATCACCTAGGACAAGGGCTCCAGCGTTCAGTAGAATTAGCTTCTTTTCTAGTACTCTTTTCTCTTTCTACTTCTTTCTCCCTTTCTAGATAAGATCCCTGTCTGCAGCAGGAATAGTTTACTCCCAGCTCCTCATTTTGGCTGAGTGGAGCAGTGGGAAATCATGCAAACAATTAACACATGAAAAACTTGTTCAGGAGAGGAAATGGCCCCAGCAGCAACAGTGAGGAGAGCAAGGGAGGAGGAAAACAGGAGGGGAATTCCGCACTTACCCTGCTCTCCTGTTCCAGCCCTGTAACCTGCACTGCTAACCGCTTCCTCAGCCATCAGCATGAACCTCTGCCAGCAGGCTCAGTCAGCACAGCCCCATCCTGCCCTGCAGCCTTCTGCCAGCCCAGCCTGGCTCCCTCCCTCCTTGCATACCAGTGCGATGCTGCCCTGCTCCAAAGAGCTGTTCCAGCCGCCCTCCAGCAGCTCCAAGGGAGCAGCGAATCCCAGCCAGCTGTAGGCTCATCCCCATATCCTGTGCTCCAGCCCTGGGTCTCCTGTTGTGCAGGTTTCCTTTCCCCTTCCCTGGGGGAGGGAGGAGGAAGGCTGCTACTATTGGGACCAAAGAGAGAGCTGGGAACTGATGGAGCAGGGGAGCCAGTCTCTAGCTTTCCTATGGTGCTCTCCAGAGGGTCTGGTGTGGCTGCTGGCAATGAGGGGTGCTGGAGGCTGCCTGGTAGGGGAGGCACTGCAAGAAGGCTGCAGGTGTCTTGTTTTCCAGTGAGGTGGGGAGATGAAGGTGCCCCTGTTCACCCACATACGGCACCCCTGGCCTCACATCCTCTAGCCTCTGCACCCACACATGTGAGCATTCTTCTCAGTTTCTGAGTGGATGGTGTGTCCGGGATTGCACAAGCACTAAATATCAGATGCATGAGGACTGCTCCCTGCAAAACAAGGGGTCTGTCCCACACTACCGTCACTGCAGGGATGGGCCCAGCCAGAAAGCAGGCCAGCCCACCCCACAGGGTCACGGCTGAGGAGCAAGATGAACAAATGCAATAAAAGCAGCAAACATCCCAAAATGCCCCAGCCAATGGAGCTTTTAAATGGAGCAAATTCCCATTCTCCCTCATCAGGAGGCAAATACATTCTCCTACAGTTTCTGTCCATGCAAAGATATCTTGAGGTCAGAACAGCCTCGGAAGAGGACATTGCCTGGACTTTGTCAGAGCCTGTACAACACACCCCAGCAACCACTGACAGCCCCGCAAGTATCCTCACTGCCTCACAATTTTCTTCTAATGAGACCAGCAGTGGGTTTAGGATATCTCAGGGCCCCCTCAGCCCTGCACCTGCCCTGTCAAAGGGGCTTCCCAGCTCCCAGATGCACCGAGTATCACATGGAGCTCATCGAGAGGTGCCCAGTAACCACTTGCACAGCTCAGACCCCATGGCCTCTCTTCCTGCACAGTCACATCTGACTCCTTTTATCCATGTTGCATTAAAAAACCCCACAAGCCAACAAAAATCAAACTTTCTGTGTTAATTGAGCTGAGCTCAACTCTTTCCCAGCAGCCACTAAGCCTGCCTGCAGAGTGCAAGGACCTGAAGCCCTTCCCACCTCAGCTGATCTGTTACAGCCAGGCAGCAGGCTTCTGCATCCCAGAACATGGAAATTTCCAGTCATTCCTTCCCTTCCTCTGTGCTGAAGCTCCCTGTGTCTCTCCCCAGCTCCAAGGCAAACAGAGGCAGGTGGAAAGTGTGAAGAAACTTCCTCCAGGCCAGGCTGAAGTCACCCAAAACAGGGAAAAAACCTCTGTGCCTGCACGATCTCAGAAGGCTGTGCCAGAACTTACCCACCTTACACCAAGGCTGTACATGTGACCCCTGCAGCAGCCAGCAGCTTCTGGGGCATCCTAAAGGAGCCTGTGCCCTCTCCTGCTCCCCAGACTCCTGAGCATGTACAGAGGAAGAGCTGAGAGTTCAGGAAGAGGGAGCTGGACACAGGAGGTTCCCCTGTCCCTCTGGCCAGCCCCACATTAGGACTCATTCTCTTTTCTGGCCTGCAACAGCAGTGTGCTAGGGAGCAATGCGTGACAGACTTGAATTTCCCTGGCAATTGGGCAAAGGAGATTTCCAAAGAGCCTCTGGAAAAAACAAGAGCATCCCTGCTTCCCACTAACCACAGCCATCTGACTACTGGGCAGCCAGCAACAGCCCAAGGGACTCCCACCCCAAACAGCAATCAGGTTTGCTCTCTGCATCCATCTTCTCTTAATCACTCCTGAAACTGTGTCTCTCCAGCCCTCTGCTTCTTTCACAGTGGTTTTCCTTCACTGTCACACACACTGGGATCCAGGGGTTCAGCAACACCAGTGTTCAGCAGGGCAAGTATCGAGCAGGCAGCCTGGATGGATCAACCTCTGTTCTCCTGCATGAGGAAGACCTCTAGCACAGAGCTACATGAGGTGGGAGGATTATGACTGGCACACGCTGGTGAATGCTGAGAAGCAGCTCGTGGCCCCACAAGGTGCCTACCCACGCAGGGAAGGGCTCAGCGGGGAAGGCCACTTCCCTACCATCATGGTGGAGGAGAGCTCAGAACATCAGCTCCCATGGGGCCCCAGTTTTTCTCGATTAACTGTCCCCTAAGTCCTTGTTAAGGCATCTCAGCCCACGAGTCACTGGCACGTGATTTCTTAACAGCAGACAGGCCAGCACTTGTCTCTGGTTGAAGGAGGAAGTCAGGCTTCCTCTGCTCCCCTCCCTCCCCAAAACACGCACCCAACCAAAACCGCTCGGTCCCGTTTTCCATCTGAAAAAGGCCAAGGTCTCTCTCTCTCTCTCATGACTGAGCTGGGGTCCCCCAACCTTCAGCCCCACAGAGGAACCACGCTCCTTTGCATATGGATCCCCATGCAGAAGACAGCCACCCTCCTGCAGAGGCATAGCCTTCAGCCTTCTGGAGTGTGGCACAGCCAGATAGCTCAGAGCAAGACTACACATGCTGTATCAGCTGCCCAAGGGGCCCATCATCATGCATCAGGTACTGATGGCATAAACTAGTACATGGCCCAAGGACCAGCCTGGGCAGAAAGGAAAACATGTTTTGAAGTTTAAGACAGAATATGTAGTCCTAGAGAGTGGAAAGCTCTGCCTAATTTCCCACACTGGTGAATCAACTCTGCCTCTTCAGGGCTGGCAGAACTGCCATAAGCCCAAGTGAAAGGCGAAGTTTTCCCTTGTGCTGGAATGCAGCAGATGATCCCATCACACTCCATCTCATTTCATAGGAGCTAGTCCCATATTCACCCCTTTCCCAGGACACCGGACTCATTCATCTGCCTGGCGAGGCTGGGAAAGAGAGTTTCCTTAGTGAATCCTAGCAAAGGCTGAGCTTGTTCGGAGGCCGGGGCACACCAATATAGCTGCCTGCAGCCTGGTCAGAACTAGCCATGCCTGCATGCTGGAAAGTCCCTCTCTTCACTTCCACATGGAGCAGTCCCACCGGGACTCCACTCAGCAGAAAAGGAGCTGGTTTACATGGAAGAGATGGCTGCTTGGAGGAGGCCACTTGCTTTTCAAGGAAAAGATGGATGCTTGGAGGAAACTGCTTGTGCTTGAGCTCACAGGCCTTGTTCTCTACCCAGCCACAGAATAAGCAGGATACGTATCACCTCCCTAAGTGCACCCACCATCTTCTGCCTCTCACCCCATTCCTCATCCCTGATCTCTCCTGCCACACCAGCTCTGCCACTCTCTCTTGAGGTGCTGGTGCCCGACTACTGCAGCTCTGACTTCCCTGAGGCAGAAGGACTGCCAGCAGCACTGGGCAGGCAGGAGAGGAGCTGACGCTTGGGCAGATGATTGTTGGAAGATGGCACCCACACGTTTCACTGGCCATCACCCCCCATCTCCCCTGTTAGCCAATTTCCTTCCTGCAGAAACGGGAGCCCTTCTAATTTTGAGCACAGGAAGAGCCCGTTTTAGCCCCATTGCTTCACCCTGCCTGGGTTAACGCTCCTCTCCCACAGAAGCGGGCAGAGCTGTTTCCAAGGAAGATCCTGCTGATGCTCCAACCGTCTGAGCACATGCTCCTCCACCTCCCATACTTTCCCACAAGCACTGGGTGGACAAACACAGCCCGCTCACAGGCACACCGCAAAGCAGCATGGGTGGGCAAGCCTGGGGCAGCTATGGCCAGCAAAGATTTTTGTCTGATGGAGAGCCAAGACTTCTGCCAGCTCCCTTTGTGCAGGCTCCTCTCTGCTCGGTACCAGCCAGGGCATCTGAGGAAACAGGAACTACTTGGCCAAAACCCCTGAACTTTTTGTATTTTCAGAATTACAATTACAGGAAAGTGTTGTTGCCCAAGTCTCCTGAAAGACAATGATAGCATGATTGTAATTCTCAGCCTGGATCTGTTTTGTGGCAGATATTAAAGCAAGGCACACAAGAAAATGCGCCACTGACAGAGATGAAAAGAAGTTGATGGGTTTGTCTGGCTGGATGTAAGGGATGCAGCCTGAAGCCATCTGATCCCTTTTCTCTGGGGACTTTCTGTCACCGGATGAGCAACTGCTCCATAGGCTCCAGCATTACCAGCAGCCCTGACTTGGTTTTGCATACAGAACTGGTGGCAGCTCAATGAGTCGCTGGGTGTTCTCAGTCCCCGTTTGCATCAACCCAGTGGTGGATGTTCAGCATTTCTAAATATAAATGCCGCCTACCTCTGCCACAGGGTCAGGAGGAGAGACAGGAATAGCAGAGGCAGAAATCCACAGCCACTCTAACCACAAGAATAGGGTTTTTTCACAGCGCTGGGAGCAGATCCCGAGAAAGCCAGCTCTGACACAGACACAGCCTGCCCAGAGCTCTACAAGCTGCACCACCAGCTGACTTTTCACTCCTTCCCTCACTCTTTACTGATTTCCTGTTCTGAACTGTGAGTGAGAGAAAACAGAAAACTGCAACCATTTGGAGAGCTCTCCAAGAGCCTCTCCTGCCTACAGTAACCAAGGCACCACTGATTAATGTTTTCCTAGTAAATGAGATGCTTGTGTTAGGTCTCTCCAAGCATGTCTGACAAGCAAAGGGCTCAGCCACCTTACAGAACAGCCCCACGCAGCCAAAGCATCTCCAAGTAGCC
>JANHGB010043907.1:0-18794 GCA_026283785.1 Coracopsis vasa
AACAAGACCGGTCCCAACACCGATCCCTGAGGGACACCACTCGTTACTGGCCTCCAGCTGGACATTGAGCCATTGACTGCAACTCTTTGTGTGCGGTCATACAGCCAGTTCTTTATCCACTGAGTGGTCCATCTATCAAATTGATGTCTTTCCAATTTAGAGCCAAGGATGTTGTGTGGGACCTAGGACTGAAAAACATTTCAGCAGTCATTTACTCTGGATGTTGTGCTATTGTAGTGGCCAAGCTAAGTGCTGTCAGCCCACATTTCAGAAACCTGACAGTAGAAACACTGACTCATGAATCCCGTAGCTAAACTACTGTTACATGAATATGACTGCATGGGGATACAAGCCAAGCTCTGTATTTTTATTAAGGTATAAGACTGTTTTGTACATTTGTTTGATATTTCCATCTGTTTAATATTTATTTGGACTGATTTCAAAATGATAAATGCAGTTCCTTAGGGCACTTGCTCTTTATCACCATTCCTAAAAGAATACAGATACAGAAAGGCCTGCAGGCCTGGCCACAAAAATCAAAGGTGCTTAGTTTGAATGTCTCTACACAGAGTGAGACTTTAAAAAGAAGAAACTAAAAGGATAAAATGAGCTCTTGAAAAAGCTTTTGGAAGTACTGAACATAAAAGGGAGAAGCATTCAGCTAAAATGCTGGTTCACCCAAAGAATGCTCTTTCTTCTTGTTTACTTGGTTTTTACTTCAGACAGCACAGGGTGCTTTGGAGCTGGCTTTTCTTCAGAAATAATATTTCTGTGAAGCTGTGTGCTTTGTCCCAGTGAGATATTGCACAGGAGAGAGATTTTTAAATGAACATTTTAAAGGTGAACTTCACAACAGTGACACAACTGTAGGCATTTATTGCATGAGTAACAGCAAAAAAGACTAATGGGTTGCTATAGCAACAAGCATTAAGCCATGACTTCATGAAAGGAATTGAGTGACATCAGAATAGCACCTTGAAAATAGCTGCCTTTGCTGTGAGGCTCCTTTTGCAGGACAGGCTAAAAGCATCTCTTTTCTCCCAGCCCCTGCAGCTCTAGGGAGCTGTGAGTGCAGGGAAAACCTGAATTGCATCTCATGCCCAGCACAGGAATGAGCACAAGCAGCTGGACGACAGAGGTGCCAGCACCAATGCTTTTGGAGGATGTTCCCTTGTCTATCTCACAGCTCACTGAGCACCTTTAAGAAGAAGGAATTTTTTTCCCAAATGCCATTTGCTGTTATGCCTCCTAATTTTTTCCCAGGTGCCAGACCAGCTCTTTGAGTCAAAGTTTCTGTGTCCCTCAAGCTGTGCACAGGGTTTCTGTCTTCAGACCTTAGCATGGTGTCACAGCAAGCCTTCCAATCCCCAAGAGAAAAGGAGGTCTGCAAAGGACAAGAAATAGGCAGCATGAATGGGCTAGGGCTAGGATGGCTGTGGTGCTGTTGGACAGAGTAACTGTTATTGTGAATGATATCTGAGGAGTCACTGACCATTTCCATCCCCATAACAGTTTCTTCAGAAGCAAATTCAATCTCCCTTCAGGCCCCTTCTCTTGTTCCTGTTAGCTGAGAGCCTCAAGAGTTACTGTTCTGGGTTTTTTTCAGAAACATAAGGGGTTTTTCATGCAGTCTTCCATGCATTCTTTCACCCTAGAGCCTTAAATAGGCACAGAGAAATGTTGTCTTGTTCCTGTTATTTCTTGCTAACAGTATGACTGAATGAAGCTACCTACCTTACATCTCTTCCCCCAAACAGGTAAGGAACTAAGGATTCAAGACTCTCTAGAGGGATACAGAAGATTATCTCCAGTTTTCCTTTTCCCTGGTCTCCTCAGTGCCCATAGTTAACCAACAGCTTCCTCTCTTCTGGCCAGTCTTCATTTCTCTGTGGTTTTAGCACCTTTTTTTGATTACCTGCCTGCTTATAGGCAAAGGGAAGGTGAACAAAGGCTTAGCACTCCAGATGGTAGGGAAACATAGGTGTGAAGAACACAGAGTCTAATATATATAAAAAAAAAAAGATGTTTTAAACACCAACACATTACTTAAAACACCCAAAGAAAATTTCTACAATAACAACTTCCTTCTCTGAAGAACTTGATTTGTAGAAATGGGCTTAAAAGATTAACTTTTCCATAACTTCATGATGCTTTTCCAGACAGGTTTCTTCCAGGCTTTGCTACATCATTGCCTCTTTGGCCCTGAGATGTCACTTACTGGACACAAGTGATCACGAGATGACAGACATGCTGACCTGATGTATGTGGCAAATGGAGTAAAGATTGACATATTGCAAGATATCACTCATAATGAGACAGAAATATGGTGAAGTTGCTGAGGACAAGCCCTAACTGAAGTGCAAAAGCAGACAGCACCAGCTGGTGACTGCTTGGGTGCTGCAAAAGCATCTAGGGGCAAAAGGCAGGCCTTTTTGCTGGTTTTGTGCTTGGCTGGAAAGATTGAACTCATTGCAGAGTTTCTGCTTCTGATGCAATGGAAGAGCAACAACAGAGGCTTTCTGGATGAGCTGCTTTGACACCAGTCCCACAGGCTCTTCTCTTTTCCAGAAGAATAAGACATTTCAGTTAAGATGCTAAACATTAAGAAAGTAAGCACTCTCAATTAACTATATTTAGAACAGTAACCAAAATGGCTATGAAGTCTCCAGCTATCAAGGATACTGCATGAGTCATTAATGATTTGGGTAAAGGAGTCTTTATCTGTGACAAAATTGGAAAGTTACATCCCACCATATTGTGTGTTCAGTTGTTTTTTAATGACTCAGCCTGCTCTCACTTAAGGAAACCATGGTGTTGAATCTCAATTTATGGCTCAGCAATGATTAATGAACTGCAGCAGAGGAGACAGAGGAGACTAATTATTTGCCCATTCGGACATATGAGAAAAAGAGGAAGAATAGAAACATCTTAAAAAGATGGAAGGGAAAAAAAAAAAGACTCATTAGCATGACATTTAATTTAATTGCCTGGGTAACAGATTTCTTTATGAAGAAAACAAATACCTAGTCTGGGTTCCCTTCTCCCTACATCTTTGAATGAATAGCCTGAGAAGAAAGAGAGACACTGTGTCCTTGGACACTGGCCCTTTATCTACAGACGCGATACAAATGCCAAGAGAAATATGAACGGTAGATATCCCAAATATTTGTTATAAATAGCAAATCTTTCAAATCCAATACCAGTCATAAAAGTCTAAAGGAATTCAGAAAAAATCAGCATCAGCCTATAGCACTTCAAATCTTGCCTTAGAAGCTGAGGATGGAAGACAAAACTGATCACTGATTTCAAAGCTCACTTCAAGGCTTGCACTGTTGGTAGAACACAGCAGCTCAAAAACATAACAGTAGCTTTCCAATGGAAGTTCTTTTCTAAATCTTAGAAAAAATTCAAGTGTTTAACTGTTAGATTCCTGGTCCTGAGGGGCTTTTGCCTCCCATCTGCCCATCAGAAGTCTTGAGTAAAGAAGTCCTCAAGCTCTCCTACTAGTCAGTGTGGTCATAGCTTTGTAGCTGTGCAGCCTCCTTGCTCTTCTTTCCATCTTCCTCTACCTGAGGCTGAGGTGGTCCTACATAAAGACATATGAAAGGAAAGCTTTTCATCTAACCAAGAAAATAAAGGATTTCAGCCTGGTAATATTGTTGCGTAGAAAAAAGAAGCAAAAGTTCAGGAGATTACCAAGAAATTATGCTTCAGGAGTACTATGACTACAAAATTCGACCATATATTCAAACTAAGAGACAACTTATATATGTGTTATGTGCATATATATATATATACACACAGAGCAAAGGTAGGTAGATGGATAGATAGATAGATAGATAACATCAGAACAAGGGTGGATTGATGCCCAAATGTCTATGATCTAGATCCACTGCCTTGGAGAGAAACAGTCACTGACATGATGTGATTTATTTCATTTCCAACTAAGTATCCACAACAGGGCGACTGAATTGCATCATAAAAGTGGCTATTTTTCTCCATTGACTATTAAGAGACCATAAAGGGACTGGTTACTTGCCTTCACAAATCTTAAAAAAGGTTCTGAAAACTGAAAGACAAGTATATCTGTTGAATTAATACTTGGCTGAAAGACATGCTTCAAGAAGAGGCCCATGTTTGGTACAACAGATAACAATAGAAAGCATCATTTCTTATTTATAGAACTTCTAGTAAGAATAAAGAAATTCAAATTCATACAGAAGTCTGGTCTGTAAGTAATTAATCTTTTTGTAGAAAAATTACCCTTCACAAACAATCTGATATGTATAATACCAACAGATTTCCCAATAATTTGTGTTTTGACATCTGCTATACCTTCAGGAAGAACAGAAGTTGTGATCTTCAACAATAACTCAGAAGTACCAAGCAGATTTAAAAAAAAATGGCCATATCTCTGGAAAAGATCCAATCTAATCTACAAATTTAAATGTAGTACCAATTCCATGTTCAACTATCCGTTTCTGATGCTACAACAGGGAACACACCCACACTTTTTCCTAATACAGTTGCTACCATGAACTGAAATAAACTCTCTAATTAATAAATAAATAAATGCGAATGCAAATTATACGCTGAAATTTATTTCATCAAATTTGTAACCATATAGTTGGGCGGCTAGTCTGCACTGGGCAGCCAGTTTGAGGTCAGCCTTTCTCACCTCTCTCTCTATAACTTTAGCAGATGCAGATCATCCCGAAAGTCCAACCTGGGAGCACCCTACCTGTTCTAGCTATCCATAACAGAAGATATAAGCACTACCAGAAGGTGCCTTTTTTCCTACAGAGATTTCAGATGAAGCCCAGCCTAAATTTATTTCACTTGACCCAGTTAGGAGAACTGGGCTGAACTCCACTTTACATTGCATAGTGAGGAATGTCCCAGGGGAAGGAACCCCCAGAAAAGGCACCATAACACAAGAATGCAAAAAATGGTCTGAAATTCAGAACTTCAATCTGGTGTGTGCCATGAGGAAATGCATTTATATCATGTCTCCGCCTGGTCTGCAAAGGGGAAGGAAGGAAGCATCCCTGTCTGTGATCTATGTGATTCAGCCAGTCCTGGAAGAGGTGTGATGGCTGCCATAGTCTCCACTGACCTGTACATCCAAACTGAGTTAAAACCAGATTGTTGTGAATCCCCCTACTGCTGTGGGCACCCAACATCGTGATCCGTTCAACACCCTCATCTAATGTGATGGCAAGGACCGGCTGGATCTACTAAGAGATCTTAGACACTGCATGCTGTTGGCCTGATACAATGCAGGTAAATGTAGCTATCTTCAGAAATGCCTTTCAAATACTTTAAAGGCACATGCAGAGATGATTGGATACTGCAGCTGGTAGAACTTCAGCTTGGGGAAAATTAACTCTCTTGATTGCAGATCTGAGTCACAATTACCTGCAAATTTGCCTTCAATGAGTCACATGTACATGTTTTCCTTCATGAAAAGGAAACCACATCTGCTTCTTATTGCATCCACAACTAGAATTCCACTTTCTGCAAATCCACTTTCTGCTCTTCTCATGGAATTTCTTCCTGTTCCTGCTAAGGATCCCTCCAGTTTCTTATTATTTTCTTCTCTGGCTTTACTCCATGCGGTTTTTCCCAGCTGCTCACTGTCCGAACATCCTCTTGCCCTCCCAAACTCTTTTCCTTATCTCATTTTCCAGCTCTGTCATTATCCTCTTTTGGTTTTCCACATCTTCCTCCCACACTTGACATTCCCATCTGCAGTCTTGTGCACAAGAAATTGCGTGATTTTAGCAAGAACCCATGACAAACAAACAATGCTGGCAACCATTTTTATATGTTCAAATGCAACCAAAGTCAAATCTGCAAGAACAAAAAATGAGAACAACACTACAGTAGCCTGAGCCAATGTCCGGAACTCTATTTGGATCATACAGCTCTCAGGCAGACCTACTCTAAACCATGGTAAATGCACCATAACACAGCCACTGGGTTTTCCTGCAACGGCTCTTCTGAAGGCCGAGACATAATTGCACTGCCACAGAGCCTTGACCACGGGAACGTCCCTTAATTGACATGAAAAGTGAGTCTGATCATTAGGCAAGGGGTGCTGATGATAAACTTGGGGAGATGAGATGCAGGGAGAGAAAGGTAGTCTCTCTGAATTAAACCTGAAGAGTTAAATCTGAAGACCTGAAAGCTCAAAGAACCATGGCACCTGCAAGGAAAGGACGGAGCTATGAGGAATACAGAATGAAAGAAACTTCTTGCTGAATTAATAACATAAAAAGACCTAATCTTTCTAATTCCCATGGAGCAAATCCCCAAGGATTGAAATGATTGCATTCATAAGGGCAACTGCAAATAGATTTTATTGTTCTTAACAATATAATATTTATAACATGACTGAACTCCATGTAGATTTCCTCCAGAGTAGCTTTCTGTCTGAAACCACCTAATCTATGTCCATTAAAGTAATTTCCACATAGTTATAATCTTGTTATACTTGTCAAATAAAATTGAATTTGCACAAACTTCCTTGCCATTGAGTATGTAGAGTTCAGTTATTAACATGTACTTCCAACATGGGAAAATGTAGTCAGAAATTGGTCTGTGGCTTTGTGCATTGCGAAATATAAATTAAAAGAGGATCCCTAAAAAAAAGAGAAAATTGGCTCCCAAAATGAAAAATGAAGATACAATTTTGAAAAATCTGTAGACACAATGACCTGAGGAAACAGGGATCAAGTGCTTTAAAAGAATCCTTAAAACTGATAAAATATGTTAAGCAGCAGATTTTTACTTTGTTTTGATCTCTTCACGTATAAACTTCTGCCTGTAATTAAGATCTTCATATTGCTCAACTAACATCCACTGCTACAAAGTGATAACAAACTTAAACCACAGGACTGGTCTTTTGAAAACGAAGAATTCTGGTCTTGGAGATAATTGCATTTACAGGTCTTAATTGATTGTAGGCCTTAACTGATTATAAACCCAATATCTTTCTGACACACCCTAATCATTATTTCTTGATTGTCCTAATGCAAGTTTCCAAGCACTGCTTAATCACTTAGGGCAAAATAGCAACAGTATTTCAGACATAGTTTTAATTGGATTAAGGGTACTGTCAAGCTTGGCCTTTCATAACTAGATACTTAATTTCTCAGTGTTCCTGTTAATGCCATGAAAAGTCTGCTTTCTTAAAGATAAGACTCCTGCCAGTGCTTGGTCTCACAGAGGAGTGCAAATGGACTGCAGTCCTGCAAATTTCAGCAAGCAGATGGAAAGCATCAGAAGGGATGTGTCCCCTTAGGGTCTCAAGGGACTCAGGCAGAATTATCTGGTATACCAAGACGGGCAAAAATACTCTCCTGTGAAGAGCATTAATGATTGGCAAGATGATGAGATGCAGAGACGTCTGAACACTGGATTTGATTAAGAGTGATATGCTAATAGAAGTAAAGTAAATGCTGGCATGTGCCTTAGTAGAGAAAGACAGCACATCCTGTGAAATAATTCTGATCAAATGAAAGCTAAATGCCAAACGCAAGATGCCTAAATTTAACAAGCTAAATGTAGCTGGATCTCCATCTATGTTCTGCTTAGTGAGCTGGTCCTCAGCAGATCGGAAGAGCAGGTAACACTTACTTACATGGCCATATATGGAGTTAGTTTTTAATATTAGACAATGACATTTAAGATCTGGTACAGGTCTATTTGATAGCAACATGTCATGGTTTAATCCCCCCCAAAAAATCAGCATAGAGGTAACAGACCCTATTCTACATTTCACATAACTTGATGTAGTTCATACACCTCAGTGGGTAAAGGTGATAATTCAGCCATTGTCTCTATTTTTTAAATTACCTTCCTATTTCTTTTATTAGTTCTTACATACAGCAAACAATTTCCATGTACCAATCTAAAACATATTTTCAATACAGTACTTTTCACATTTTTAGTGGCATTTCTCTATCAAACTACTGAGCAATTACAAATTTGCTAAGATTTTCCCTATGAGCTAGCAATGGTGCTGGAGCTAGGTTCTCATTCTTTCATTCTTATTTACTTCACTTCTAAATGCCTATTTTTCAGAAATTAGAATTGCTGCTAATGCTCTGTATTGAATGATTCATCCCATTTTCTTTCTGCATTTATTATTTATCAGCTATGAAAAATTCAGTCCTGAAATGCCCTAAGATAGCTAAAAGTTTAGGTGAATTAAGTTCAATCCATTTTTGTAAATTGAAGAATTACAAAAATGGCACCAAGACCACAAGTTTCACGAGTAAAAAACATCAAATAAAGTGCTCAATTCTCCAAAATTTTCATCATTTCAAATGTTCTTTCATGCCACTCTCCCTGGGGCCATTAAAAAAATTATTTTTATTATTAACCACTGAAAGCAGCCAACAGACTCCGTGAGCACACATTCTTCTCCCTGAACCATGACCAAATACAACACAAAGATAAAAGGAAAGTAAATCTGTGGGGCTCCAGACAGGCCCCAGTTGTGCAGCCAAGCTTGGCCAGTGCAAAGAGGTGGAAGGGGGCAGGGTGCAGAAACTGAGTCAGATGCAGCTCCACAGAGGCTGAGGCAGACTCAGAATTTAATCCATGTGTCTCAAATCCTGGCTCAACATCATCTCTCTGTTGGATCAATGCAACCAATGGCCAAAAAATCATCAAAAAGAATCAGTGTTGCAAAGTTGAAAAACTCATCCCTACTAAACTGCAGCAGCGGTAGGTGCAATGGTAAAACATCCTCATGTCCAGGGATGGGGGTTTCATACTCTTCTTTTTAAGGTCCTTTTTTAAGGATTTTTCTCTATGAATTTTAAAGCAGATGTGGAGTCCAGCACAGAGCTGCCTTGGTTGCAGGAGAGACATGTTGTTAACTTATATTTGCTTGTGGTTTACACGGTAACACTCTTACATTTGATGCAGGATTGCTGGATTGCAGGATGGCTGGATTGCTCTGGACAGATCAAGAAGCTTGGAGTGTCTGGGCTTCATTTTCCCCATGCCCTTTCCCACAGCTGGGCTGGATACAGCTCCAGTCCCTGGGTGCCTACATGCTCTTCTGCTCCCCTCCTGAGCATCTCATCAGCATTTGGCTATCATGCAGTGTGTTCACTTGCCTGTCCATCATCACTGGCAAAGTCATGCTCCCTAAGGCTAACTGCCTGACAGGTTTTCCCATCCACTTTGCTTTCATAGACCTGTCTTCACACAGAACTGCTAGCAATCCTGTTCCCCTGCATCTGATGTAAGAACAGATGGGCACAGGCTGCTGCACCCACCAGCTACACAACTCCTGGAAAAACAAGGGCAGCAGCCATGTAAAAAGTCTCTAAGGCCTAACAGAAGTAAACAAAAGTGTATTATCTTTTAATGATTCCTTTGCTGTTCTGTACGATTCCAGAGCTGGATCATACTGGATTATTAAAAATCTACAGAAATCTATTGAGATTTTATTTTCTGTTAAATTCTATAGACCTTTTCTCATAGGGATCTTAGACTGAGGACCCTGCAGAATCATGGAAATAAAAAATCACAGTTAAGTCCTTGTTTTTATTACTACTTCTGACCTGAACTACAGCCACCATGTTCAGAGAAAGATGTAGGAAGCCCTGCAGTGGTGTGCACAGTGGCACCCCAAACAAAACCTCAGAAAAGGACCCTATGCAGCTCCAATGGCTTTGTACAAGCCCTGACACTCATGGAGAGACTTTAAGCAGTCATCAATGAAAACCACAGCTGGGTGCTCACACCACACCTAACCGAGCGATGGGCAGTAAAATGTTCTGCCCTGCTGGAATCCCATGCCCTGGAGTTTCAGGGACAATCCCAATCTCCCTCCCAGAGAGTGATTCAAAGCAGGCTTGATCCAAGTCATCGGTAACTCTGCAGTAAATTAATTGCACAGCAAAAAATGTATCTATCATCACTAATTCTAGATTGCAGACATGGCCATAGTGAGCCGCTGGTGGTGCTGGGCTCCAGCACAGGTGCACGCCACTGTTGGCTGGACTCTGGCCTGCAGTCTGCTGCTTGTGACACCAAGCACATCCCTTGGACTGCTGATGCCTTCAGCACTGCACACCCCCTGGCAGAGCAGCAGCCCCAAGCCACAAGCAGTTGAGTGCTTGGGGTCTCAGTACATGCACATGAAGCATCACATAAATAAACTGTGGGTGAGACGGAAGGAAGAATAGCCTAATAATTCCATATTGTGTAATTACAGTAAAAATAGCTAATCTTGAAAGAAGTTATAACTTCATTGTTGTATCATGGCAACAGAAATGGATAGCAGCTGCTAGACTGTTTGCAGATGAACACGGCTTTCTTCTCCATCGCATAAGGCAGTTCAGTCTGCCCCAGTGCTTCAGCAGCAGGCGAGGAAGGGCTTGATCTCCATGCCAGGATGGTCTCTGTGTGATGGGGCTGATTGGCAGGGAAACACAAAACCACACACTGTAAAAGCACATTACACTTTCAGAGCACCCTAGTCTGCTCCCCTGGAGCCTTTTTCAAAGGCACAGACAAAGAAACATGGGGAACACCCCCAGAAGTGTTCAAGGTCAGGTTGGATGGGGCCTTGGGGAACCTGGTCTAGTGGAAGGTATCCCTGCCCACTGCAGAAGGTCTGAAACTAGATGATCTTTGAGGTCCCTTCCAAGACAAACCATTCTGTGATTCTATGAAACACACAGAGCAGAGCGATGTGGGCTTATCCCCAGCCTTTTCAGGCTGCCAGCACCAGGTGATGGGTGAACATGCTCAGCTTCTCCTGGCTTTTCCTTGCTTGCCAGTCTCCAAGGAAAAGGCTAATGATGCTGATTCAGGAGAACTGCAGATTCATGTGTCCGCTCATCTGTCTCTTCTGCTGCTGACACACAAAGCCTATACTATCTGCTAAAAACAACACATATTTTGCATCATACTGTGTTAAAAACTTTAACTACTCATACCTTACAACACCTAACACAATATAGATGAGTTTCTTTAAATTATTTCCTCTCCTGTGAGGTGTTTGCCTGTGTATTTGCCAGTGCTGCAGTGCAGGTGTAGAAACACAAATTCATCTTCTGATCTTGTAGTGCTCTAGAAAGGAACAAGTTGTTACTGTGATTGTACTGACTTCTAACATAGCTCTTCCACACTATTACAAACACTTCACCACAGATTTGGTCTTGGATGCTTGGCTTGATGAGGAATTTTTTCTCCTGTCATCAGGCACATAGCCACTGCCAAAGCCACAGGATTGTTCACAAGTGTCCAACTAGGCAAGATTCCTGGGCTTATACAGAAATAGTGACAAATGCTGACAGAAATGGCCAAAATCAGAGTATTAAAAAATAGCCTTGCAATCTCCCATTGTAAACCAGCAGACTTTAAATGTCCAGTTTCAGATCTAAAGTATGTGAATACAGTTTTATTGGAACCCACTTATACAATTTAATGTACTATATACTGCAAACCGCTTTTGAATAAAATATCCTTTAGGGGGAGATAAATTGACTGAAATAACATTTACTTTTCCAACATTGCTAAAACTGATACTGTATTATTACATTTCAGAATCATAATTAACTTCTTCTAGAAGTGAGATAAGAATATAAATTACTGTGTTGGATGACCTAAAACAAAGAAAGAAGTTTTAACTCTGTAGCATCATGATCTAGACAGGTATGACGTAGAGTGAGAAGTCACTAGTGCTCATGAAGGCTTAATGATGGCTGCCTACTTTACACATTTATCCTCTTCCAGTCTTTGTTATTCTGGACCAAATATGTCAGAGTCTTCTACACCTTTGGATGGCCTTTCTCCACCAGCTTTTTTCGACATTTCTGGTAAGCAAACATACCTGGAACTCATGTGCAAAGAAAGAATATGGCCAGAGGCTTTAACCCTTGCTTCTGCTTACACCTTATAATACAGTCTTTGCGCAAGATATACGGTATATACAGCAGAGCTGGAAACTTTTTGGAGCAGATGCCATACAGACCACCTCACACCTGGCTTAAGTCTCTCTTGAGATCAATTGAGACAAAAGAGATCATACCAGCTCAGGATCTGCCCTCGCTTCTCATTCTCTTATCAATAGTTTAATCTTACTAAATTTGGTATCTAGATGCTTTTAAGTAGCTAAAATAATGATGACATTTGATCCTGCATTCACTGATACCAGTGTTAAAACCCTACCTAACAGACATGTAATGGAAACCTGGCTTAACAGCTTTCTGGTGGTTAAAAGATGTGACTATTATCTCTCTCTCTGACAGTATATGGAGTAGTTCACACTTTTTTGTCTTTTCTGTGCTTAAATTTAGAATTGAGCTTGATATGGCTGGGGATGGAACACAAAGGGGAGAGGTCATTTTATTCAAGTGACTCCTCAGGCTAGTGCCTGCAGTGTCCCACCCCAGGAGTACAGGGAATGCCACCAAGCCCACATTGGGATGACCAAAATAACAGCAGTTCTGAAGTGCAGCTACACAAATGCCTAAAACAAGGGCGTGTGTTGGTCTGTGCTCCTCCTCCCACTGTGGGCATGGAGTGGCTGCGCTAGGGAACAGGATGAGAAGAGGTACAAAATGACTCCATAAAAGAAAATAGATTTGGACTCTCTAGCCTGAAAAAGTCATGACCGAGGGCAGCCACCTTGGAGTAGGAGGACAGCCTCCTGAATCAGGGGTCCAGACAGCCAAGTGCAGAGAAAGGAAACAAGGACTGCTGATTATGTTTTGTAAAATAGAACTGAAATGATGATCAAAGAATCAGGCATATAGGGGTTTCAAACAAGCTGAACCCATAGGTATGTGGTCCTCAAAGGCAACACCAGCAGTACTGGTGGGTATCACTGGCATCCTTTTTCACAGTAACTAGTATTATACTCACTTTGTGTACTTTTTCCTTGATGTAACAGGGCCTGTTTATGAAGTCTTGTCCAAGCAGTCATTCCTGCAGGTACACCTTAGGAGAGTGAGAACCTCCCAGCATGTCAATTCTCAGCAGGGTAAGAATACACCAGGAAGAGACAATACAATCTCTAAAGTGACAGTCTTACAAGGTGGCAATTTGTAACCTATGAAAGAAACAAATGCAGATCATTAGATCTCATCAACTAGTTCACATCCTCCAAATGAGAACTTGCTGTAACAAATGACTTGTAAAAATGGTCTGATGATTTATTTCAGGATCATTCCAACTTGCTGGGGAGTGTTTTCCTCCTGCACACAGTAAACACTAAGAGTAAAGGAAAAACTTACAGAAAAAAAGACTGTGTTTCACACCAGCTCTAGTCTTTCCATTGCCTTGCCTTGCCTTGCCTTCCCTTGCCTTGCATTGCCTCCTCTTCCCCTGCTTTCCCTTCCCTTCCCTTTATTCACAAAGCATTTATTCCATTAGCAGGAGGAAGTAAGAATTATAAATAGTGTCTTGATTACTGTTATTTGGCTCCTTTGAAGGCAGGTGCTTGGGTTATCAGTCACAAATCAGCAAAAAACAAATGACAGATGACCAACCAAAGAGGACCAACACTTCTCCATGTGTAGCAACAGGTTTCAGTGTATGTGATGCACTTAGGTGTCAAATGAAGTACATTGAGGAGGTTTGCATTCTGATCTAGAAAGGATCTTGGTGCATTGCTGATAATTTGTAAGTTACCTATCAATACTAATATATTTGTGCTTTCTCTGTGAAACTTTATACATGTCACTGAATGCCAGCGGGCAGCAGGTCAGTGTTAGTATTCCCTTTTCTTCCCCATTGAGTGTGTTGAAGTTACGTCAGCATGTTGATGAGTCCATCAATATTGTCTGGGAAACGGTACCTACTACAGAGGCATAGAAGCATACCTTTAATTCCCAGTTGGAAAATATCCCTTATTTCAAATTCTGTTGCTCTGTCTTATTTTTATTTTAGATGTGGATTTACATCCAAGAAATCAGAATTGGAATAAAAATTGCAAATGTCATGCCTAGGCGATGAGCTGCCACCAGTATTGTATCCCAGTCATATCTGTATTTATTTGCATGTTCTCATCTCCTGCTTATCATTAATTATTGGTCATGAAATTTCTCCTTGTGTTATGGGTACCAAATTTTACTATAACAGTCAGTTTTCATTTGATATTAGCGTTCCTTTAAGTACAGTGAATTGCATTGCATTTTTAATAGAAAATCATATAATACAATACCTGATAATGTGTTCCACTGGCAACACAGCATCAGAAGTACACCAAGTTCTTGCAACTTTATGTATGAAGCAGCAGCTTTTCTAATCAAAGTGCTGGGAATAAAAAAAACTTTGTAACATAATAGTATCATAAGCATTGTGAAAACTGTGAACACTGAGCTTTTGGGAAAAATCAAAACACTTTATTTTTCAAGTCACAAGAAGGATGCATGAATAGATAAAGTTTCTTTCAAAAAGTTAAACACATATGGAAAATGGCATCGCCTCTTGGAGAAGAGTAAGTGTACAAAGTAGCACATAACAATGTGTGTGTATACAATAGCTTTTGGAAAAATACTGTCATTATTTTTCTGGTTGGGGCTTGCTCGTTTGGGTTGGGGTTTTTTTTTCCCAAAGCAGGGATTTGAGTGGGATGCATCTCCAGTGGATGACGTTTCTATCAGGATTCTTATTAACTACATGAAATGAACAAAAGTGAAAAAAAAGCTTTTTAAGGACTCTTTTTACCTAGGTGAAAGCCATACAAAATGACCAAAGGGAATAAGTCTCATTTTTGTGCTGTAGTTCAACTAGCTTTCTGCAGCATGGCTTTTGCAGGCAGCAAAGAACCATTCTGTAAACAGCGTCAGCCTTTTCAATGCTGTCCTGGTTTACAGAAATGTGAATTAAATTTTTCTGTCCAAATATGCTCCATGCACCTTAGTGAATAACCCATAGCCCAGAACATTGCCTAGTTTGGAAGGTGAATGGTGTGACTTGGCTTGCACCTGTATACATAAACTCTGTTATTCCCAGCACCCACACTCTGTGAAGGAGATCCTGCTCACCCCTGCACTGTGCCTGGGTGCTACAAGGCAGAGCAGAGCTGCCCCAAGGCTGTGTCAGGGGCATGCCAGCAGTCCCACAGCATGAACAGCCACACGCCAGCACTGCCCCACGTCCTCATCTTCTTTAGTTTACTGGTACTGTGTGGCTCAGGGGGACCTTAGTTTTTCACAGCAGCTGCTCATCTGTTTTTCACAGCAGCTGCTCATCTGAAGGTTAGCAAAGAGCTTCCACTGTCACACTGATGTTAGGAGTTAATCTATCATACACTGTTTGCAATTGATCTAAATCACTGGTGTAACTGGATGAGGCAGTGATGGAAACAAAGGACTGTTGGCTGATGTCTACTCCAAAAAAGTTTGCCTCTAGATCCCAAGGACATTTGCATGACAAATCTCCCATTTCCTCAATATATGTCACATTTATCAACAGCTGACTGTGTAATCTCTAAAGCCCCTTGTGAAACTTGTTTCTGTGTTCCTTTCACCTAGTGTTTCTGCAGCCTCTGCCTCTTTTCCACTGCTGCCTTCTCATACACTTTTAGTTCCAGTCATTGCCTCCTCTGTCAGCTATTCTTCTTTTCCTCTGGTAAACCCAACAAAATTCACACTAGTAAATTGAACAGTGTTAGGAAGAACATGGCATTACTGACATAGCCAGGCCATGCTGTGCTATTGCACTCCTCTGCTCCAGAACTGGTTCTCCTCCTCTCCACAGTTTTGCAGAGAGAGCTGGTCCTGGCACTGTTTAGCTTCTTAGGTATGAGCTAATAAGCAAATATAGCAAATGTGATCTCAGCATAATGATAGTTATGGCATCTAATTGCTTGCTGCAAAATTTTAGGTCTTCAATTATTTACCAACTACTCTAATGTGCTTATTTACTGTTTGGACACACTGACAAACACCCTCTATCCCATTACAGTGGAAGGGAAATGTTTACTTATCCATACTGGAAACTGGAAACACTGGGTACAACAGAGGAAGAAGCTGAATATGTGACCACAAGCTGAGATGGGCAATGCTGAATGCAACAAGAACCGCTAGGGAAGACACAGCATTATCATCAAAACAGTAGCCGCACTGTTCAGTAACAGGTCCCACTGGGTGGCCTGCACTGCTGTAACTGCACTGACAGAAATGCCCAATGCCCTCCTCACCAGAAGCGCTCTGGCATGCACTGTTCTATCACCCAGCTCCAGCAAAATACATATTACGGACAACACACAAGGGAAATTACTGGGGTTTGCCTAAAGAAAGATTGGTGCCAGAAATAAATATTCTCCCATTATTGTCAAATATTTTCTGTAACATCTTTCAGTTTTTTTCTAAAACAACAAAACCAAGAAAAATATTGCCCAGAAGCAGTTTCTGAAATTTTCTCCTATGTGTTTTCATTAATGAATGCTGGTTTTATCCTGATATTCCCCGAACAAAATAAACCATATTGCTACAGAAAAAAACATGTTACAGAGACGTTCTGTCTGCTAAAACAGTGAAGGACTGTGGTTTAGTGAGACAGTATGGGATGTCGGAGAGCTATGCATGCGCAGCCCTTGCAGGAGCACTTCATGAGGTTTAATCTTGGGTTTTGAAGCTGAATCTTTTCCTGTTCAGCAGAGGTGAGCCAGCGTGCAAGAGCAAGGGTAATCCTCCTGTAAGCCACTGCAGTGTTGGTGGATTAATAGTCCCAGGCAGTAGGTGAAGCACTGCCATTTTTGCACAGCAGGTTCTGCCAAGCCACATTTGGAAGGATGGTTCATTTTCAGAGTATCTTCTTTTAAACCAGTTCCAAAGTTTTCCTGTTCGGAGCCTATCCTAGGCTTGCTGTTGTTAAAATCCTTTCCTCCCAGCACAGCACTGGCAGAGATAACTGGGCATGACAGGAAGCAAAGCTGCTGATGGTTTCAGAGACCTGGAGTCTCTGAATTCTTTGAGCAACCTGGTCTTCACAATTGTAAGTGAAATAAAGTATTACAAAGACAATGACAAGGCAATACAGAATCTACAATTCACACATAACTAATGCCATAGCATCTGCTTGAGCTGACAGGGTCTGAAAGACATACAGCTTTCACATGAGACATTTTTATGTTGTTAGTGGACTGTCTCCAGGAAAAAGCTCCCACTTGGGGCTGGGTCGGAGTGTAATGTTGGGGTTGCTTTTAAAGAGATTCCATGTACTTTCTGAGTGCAATAAAACTGCATTACTAATTCCTAACAGAAATACATTACTGAATACTATTCTATGATTCTAGGATTCTATAATATATTTTTAAAAGTTCCCCAGGTTTCCATAAAATGGTTAATAATGTCATCATATTAATTTGCTGGGGATGTTCTTGCCAGGGTACAATTCGTTTTCTTTTGTACGGGCTGTAAGAGTAACTATTGCTGCCCACAACATTATTACTTTAGCTGAACAAATGAGTGCAATGCATAATTTACATTACGTGTTTATTTATTTCCATTTGTGAATAACCTAACTACATTTTTTGCTGTCTGCTCTTTGCAATTGTTTTGGCATTTTTAAGTTATTACATTTTACCTTGTGGATGAATAAGCAATTGCTCATGGTAAGAAGTGGGTAAGTGAATTCAGTGTGTAGGTACCCAAGTCACCCAGTATTTTCTCTGTCCCCAGACTTGAAAATCTTACTTTCAGTAGGGTCTGAACCTAAATAACTGATGGAATTCATACCCACAAGGTGGCCCACCTTGGGAGGAAAAAGTGTAACAGGTCTGGGATGTTTTAAAATCTTTCCCATTTACTTGATGTATTTTTGAGCATAGTAGAGAGACAACTCATAGGCAGCAAAGTACTCAATTCAAAGTAAATGAGATGCAAGAGACCCTTCCATACAGATCACTGTTTCAGAAAACAGCAGTGGCCCCTCTCTCCCCAGATCACTTTGGCATTACTGTGCTATCACCATTACCCTGAAGGCTGTGGATGAGACCAGGGCCCACTGAGTGCTGTATAGACACAAGGCTTGCAAGCCCAAGGCTGTGAATCCTAAGGAGCTTGGATAACCCAGAAAACAAAAAAAAACCCAACACAAGTAAATACATGAAGAGAGCCAGAGGCACAGCAGGATGAGGGATTCAGCCAGAGATATGTTGTGAGCTGGAAGCAGATGTAAATAAAGAATTCAGGTCTCATGCATGCTGCTGTGATGGACCATGCTGTATTTGTTGTCTTTTAGGGACTGAAAGCAGTCAATTGTGCCACATCAAGTTATTTTCTACAGTAGAAAGGTTGGAAAGAACATATCTGGAATCGATATCAGCAGGACAGTAATACATCTCATCATCACCATCACTTACAGAAACAGGTACATCTCAAGAGCCTTCCCAGGATTATCACATCCTCACAGTTTCTGTGCATGCCTTCACATATGTTTTATCAGTTCCTGTCCTTGGCCATTTGTTCTGACTGGTTTTGATCTTGAATGAGATCTTAGATCAGAGGAAGTCCAGAAAAGGACCACAAGGGTGTTTAGAGGGCTGAAGCACCTCTCCTATGAAGACAGGCTGAGAGAGTTGGGCCTTTTCAGCCTCAAGAAGACTCTGAGAAGACCTTAGAGCAGCTTCCAGTACTGTCCTGGTTTCAGCAGTAGCAGTCATTTTTCTACTTCTTAGTAGCTGGTGCAGTGCTGTGTTTTTGACTTTCAGCCTGGGAACAGCGCTGATAACAGTGATGTTTTTAGTTGTTGCTCAGTAATGTTTAGTCTGACCAAGGACTTTCTGAGTCTCATGCTCTGCCAGGGAGGAG
>JANHGB010043908.1:0-22671 GCA_026283785.1 Coracopsis vasa
TTTATTTTTTTTTTTTTCCAAGAGAAGCTCTTTTGTGTTGATTGCGACAAGTTTGGGAAGGATTAAATGAACCCAGCAAATGGAGCCTGCCTTTTCCACCTTTGCTGGAGGCAGCTGTCTTTCAGCAATCAAACTAGCACATTGTTGCGGAGGCTCAGCATATCACTGTCTGATTGCATCCAGACATCAGGAATACCGTGGCATATCTCCAGTGGTCACTGTCCTCTTAGAGAGGCACAGCTTAGGTTGGGACAGTTGAGGTTGAAAGGCATTTCAGGAGGTCTCTAATCCAAACTGTTGCTCAAAGCGGAGCTAAGTTCAAGGTTAGGTAGCTCAAAGTCAGGTTGCTCAGGGCCTTATCCAGTTCAGTTTTATGTTTTCTTGGTAAAGTGAGCAGGATAACACTGATGCCTTACAAGCCGCTGAGAAAGGCTGGAAATGTGTCAGATCTGGGAGTCCCTAAGAGCAGGACAGGGAGTTTGTCTGACAAGGACTGGTAGAGTTGTCTGTCTCAGATGCACACCAGGAGTTACTGGATTCTCAGAGGCAGTCATTTCAGGGAGGGCTGTTACCTTGTTCACTCTGGTTCCTAGAACAACAAGACTGCACTATGTGGGTTTGACTTTCTTCCCCCATAACATCATGATCTTATGGATCATATTATGAGATGAGCAGCTGGCTGAAGGAGGGAAACTCCTTCAGTGCTGATGGCCGGGGAGAGCCAGGGCATGGGCTCAGCCTTTTCTAACACCAACTAGTCGGGATGGGTGATGACTCATGAGGCACAAAGTCATAGGAAACCAGGATTCATCAGTCATTCTGGGAGTCAAACGACCTGCTTAGCTACTCATTACCTGCTGGCTAAACTAGCCTGACTCCATCCAGCAGAGCCAAGGATAGGACACTTGCTGGGATATGAAAATCCAGAGAGTTGTGTTGTTTGTTATTGCTTGATCAGAACTGGTACTACGTATATAGTATATAGGTAAATAATTGTAATTGAGTCTAACAGCACTGTATCAGACCTAACCTTTTCTCATTCATCAGATATATAAGTCCTCTCCCACTGAAACTCTGGCCATTTCTCTCACTGCTGCTGACAAGATTTCAACAATTGAATGCCCTACAGTAGATGCAAAAAGTCAAACATTGTGCTGGTTAGCACATCATCCAGTTCTCAAGTCCATAGAATTGCGGAAGGTGCACTTTCCCTCTGTTTCCTAAACATTATCTTCACTCAGCTCTTTTGCAGAGCAAGTAATTAATTGGTGGGAACCCATGGATTCAGGCACCTCCACTGCTTTGTGGACCAGGCCTTTACTGGAAGGTTACTTTCAGTCTCCCAGTAGTCAGCCCTGGAGGTACATCTCACACCCCCACAGTGCTGGCTCCTTTTCTCTCTTGGTAACTGTCTTGCATCTTTGCAGTTTCTCTCCTGCAGACATGGCTTCAGTCTCATCTTTGTCCTGACTTGCTGCTGTGGAATGTAAAGCTTTTATTGTTTTTTTCACTCTGTAAAACAAAAATACAAATCTAAGCACACCATGTCAAGACTTCAAGCTTGCAGTTTCTGACTGGGCCCTTTGTAGAAAGTTAGAGCAGCACCTTGTTTTTACTCTCCTTTTTACCTTCCCTTTGTCCTCCTGCTCTCTGGAAGATTTATGCCCTGTTGTGAAAGCACTGTACCTAGCAGAGCCAGCTCTCACAGTTTCACTTGCTGTGCAATTCCAGTATGATCTTGCTTCAATGCATACTTGATTCAGGAACAGTGGGGTGTGTTCAGATGGATGAAGCTGATCAAACATGAGACAAACTCTTATTTTATTGCAGTTTATTTATTTAGGAAGAGACAGGGTTGAACTAGGAGTTCATTGAGTTTTAAGCTAACACATTTTCTTTCTCAGCAGGAGCAGGACATCGGCATATATGGTTATTTACAGCAGCTCAGCTAAGGGAGGGCAACCCATAAATAGCAACTTCTTGTGTTCGCTCACAAGCACATATTCTAAGAGAAGGCAGAAACCTCACGTTCCAGCCCATTCGTTAACATTCAGCAATAGGATTTTTTAAGGAAAATGTCTCCCTAGGTAGGATATCCTGTAACTCCTGACCACAGGGGTTTCCTGCAGCTTCACCTCCAGCATCTGGTGTTGTCTGTTCTCAGAGACAGGCAGATGGAGTAGATGGACCCCTGGTCTTATTTGGGAGGACAGCAATTCCCATGAGCCAAATGCAACACCGGAGAAATATGTCAGATGCATTCCAGATGGATATCCCTGGAGAGAAGCATCTTAATTCATAGACCAGGCAAAGAGACTCAAAAAGGAAATGGCTTTCCCCCATCTCAGTGGGGAGCCTCGAGAAAGGAAGGGTAGATCACCTTCCTAGGCTGAGATTGCAGGCTTGGTCTGATAGCTTTGGTGATGGAGGTGTCTCAGATCTGGACTGAGCAATATCTTTCACCTCTTCCCTGGCATATTTCATAGAGATGCCTGTAACAGTCCTTACCGGTGTCCTCTTTCTGTTACTGGTTAATTCAGAGCTTTGAATGAACTGTCCCCCCCGTGCACTCTGCATGTCCTGCATTTTCAGATCAACTATAAAGCTGATTTTTTGAGGTGCATTGTACTAAGGCCAAATACATGGGTGAAGTTCCCTTATTCCAGGATGTCTCATCTTTCCCTTATTTATAGTGACAGTACCTCATTTTCTATCAAATCACCTCTTCCGTGGGAAAGAATTCTTCCGCTATGCCGTCTCTAGCCAGTATTTTTGTTTCACAGATCTATGAGATACGCTAGACATCACATACCCTCTTCCTTTTCTCTAAGCTACATATTTGTATATTTTATAAACAGATAGAGTGGACACCTGAGTTTGATCATCTGGCCAGCTCTCTGGTTATGTATTGACAGTACTTGTTATATTTCCAATTTTTATTTGGGAGCTTAGTCCCATGGCTTGCATATAGACACTGCTTAGGCTCCACATCTGTAAGCATCCCAGCCTGAAAATACCAAGACCATTCCCAAGAGCAATCACTGCCATGATAAAGTATTACAGTATTTTCATGTTTCACTTAGAACCATTTCTGATCAGCAAAGCCCCACTGTGCTAGGCCCCAGACAATGATACTGAACTCTTAACCTCAGTATTTGTTAATGAAACTGGTGGAGCTGGAGAAGAAAAGATTCAGAGTCAAATTCTGCTGCTTTGACCAGGACAGAAAGGTTGTAAAATATATGATCTATTGCAAAAATCCATCTCCGTTCAGTGACAAATGCAGAAAAACTCCCACACGAATGAACTGCCCCTGATAACCCCATTGTTGTCTTCCAGAGAATTAGATCATGATCCTAGCAGCTGGCAATTGATGTCCATCCCAACAGAAAGGCAAGGCAAAACATAGGCTTGCCTTAACACCATGCCATTGAAGAAAAGCAGATTTTGCACTGATAGTACTGATTCAAGCCATGCCGAATGCTTAAAGTGGAAAGGATTGAGGACTCTTAGGAAGTATGTACTTTGGAGACCCTCTTGCTGCCGGCTAGCCTGGAACGCATTTCAGTCCTCTCTCCTAGTGGAAGCACATTTTTATGTGTGGTAACAGTGCATTTTCCTTCCCACAGTGTATTTACAGACAGTGCTGCTTTTTGGCAGGTTGGTTGTGGATGACAGATTGGGAGGGATTTCACTTTGCCTGTGTTTTCTCTGTGGGGTTAAACAGCATGTGGGTGTGGTGTTAGATTTCCCATCTCTTCACTTAGTTCTTGTGTTAGAGGATCAGGAGGATCTTTGACAGGTGCTATAAAACTGTCCTCTAAAGGGGATTCTGTTTGTGTAGTTGTCAGGTCAAGTGGTGTTATTTAAGCATATGTACCATGGTGGGTGTTATAAACAGGTTCCTCTAAGATGTTCACAGCTATGAAACCATTTCGACTGCCTTGGTAGTGCTGCAGTCAAGCTCGCTCAAAGCTCTTGATTAGGCTACAAACGTTTTGCACTTTTTTTAACACAGAGTCTTTCCCTCTGACTTGTCAAGTGCAGTTTTGCCCTGTTAATGCCCATACTAAATTCCCTGTTGGAAGTCACAGCTCCTCTACCTTGACCAGGTGGCCATTCCATTCAGAAGACAAAGGGCCAAGAGGTTATCTCCAGCCTTATGCAATCACAATCTTCACAGCTGGTGATGATCTGTAAATGGCTGAGATAATGCAGAGATAACTGGTGGTTTAGTGAGCTGAATCTCCCAAAGTTTCATGTAGCATAATGATGATTTGTGATGTGTGTTAAAGTCCCTGGAAGATCTTATTTTATCAGATACAGGTAAGTTCATGATTCAATTAAATTCACAGCCTAACAAACTGCATATGTTGGGGGAGGCAGGGGGGAGAGGAGAGGAGGAGGTGCCCATCTTTTTCTAATCATCTGAAAACATGACAGTTTACTGTTTGGTGAGGAGAAAAACTGAGGAAGTTAAAGATGCCTGTCTAGTGCCATTGCACCAGGAATTTACCTGTTGCCCATATAAATTCCCCCCAAACCTGACAATTTGCCTATACAACTTTGCCCATATAAAGTTACAGAGAAGTTTCTTTTTTAAAAAAAGTTTATTTTTTTAAAAAAAGTTTCTTTTTTTAAAAAAAAGTGTCTAAATGGACATCATCAAAATGTCTCTGATAAACACATGGAGTGGGATCCTTGTAGCCTCTGAGATTACTAGGATAATTGTGAGAGCTTAAAACATGAAGGAAATAATTACTAGCTTGACGAAATACCAAAATCAACAGGAAAACTCATTTATTTTTTTTCAACCCTGATGATACGAAAATTTCATCAGCCTTAAGAGCTTTTTTACCCTTTTATTTCCACCAAAAAGCTGTATTCCCCTGCTCATGTGTGGTTAGATTTCTTTACTGAAACTATACTGTGCTTGTGGTATTTTATTATTTCTAGAGCTGTTGAGCTAGTGCTCTGCAGGGGGAACAGCTATAGCTGCTAGGCATTGTACAAGTACAGAGCAAAACCATGATCCTCTGCCTAACGGTCTCACGTATAATACAACACTTGGGCACAGGGCAGTTGTGAAAGACGGGGAGGAAATGGGACAATGTGTGAAAAGGGCACCTGCAGCCCCATCTTGATCACAGATCAGGAACTCCTTCCACCACCCTGGGGAAAGTAGTTGGGAAAGGCTAGAAGTTGGGGGTCTGCCTTGGCATTCAGACCTTCCTGTGATCCCTCTGGACCTCTGCTGTCACTATGGAGAAAGGAGTAATGGTACCACCCCATCTTTCCTTCCAGGGTGCTGGAAAAACATATGCATTGTGTTTAGATACAACTCTCTTGCAGCCACATGCAGCCACCCTGCTGCTTCAAGACTTGGAGATCCCAGTCCGGTGCTCTATGCAGCATGTTAGACTGTTTTTGATGGTGAGCCAGCACTGGATATTTCAAAAGACAGAGCCCTTTTCCCCTACACAACTCAGCATCATAATTCAGGACCTTGGCACCAGCTCTGCATGATGCAGGGGAGGAAACTCTTGCCTGATCCCAGCTGATGGGCCGCCCAGACTTAGGAACATGAGGATTGATAGCCTCTGTAAACGCCTTTGCCGCTAGCGTTGCTGCCTGTGCTGCTGAATGATCTCTGCCTGTCCCCCCAGGACCTGCTTCTCCGCTTCCTTGCTTGGTGCTGACGCCTCTTAGCAGCTGATAGATCACCATCTCTTTACCTCTCACCCCAAGTGAGACATATTTCACTCACGGGAGGTTTCATTGTGAGGAAGGCTCTGAGACACAAACCTCATCCCACAGGGCACTGCACTGCATCTGGGGTTATTTTTCCCCCCTCTTCCGTTCTTTTAAGTAGTGTTTTTAAGTGGGGTAGGAAATGAGCCCAGAATGTATTTATTGAGCCCAGGGGAGGTGCATGCATCTGTTAAATATTATTAAGATATCACTGATGAGTAGGTTTCACCTAAAGGCTGGAAGAGGTGTGTTGTTTACATGGTTCCCATGGGATGGTGTAGAGCAGGTGAAAGGGCTGCTGCTTAGTGGTAGCCCTGCGTATCCAAGGGAGGGGTGGCACACAGAGAGGCTCCAGGTCTCAAAATACCGAGACTTCTGTGTCTTCTAGTTGTATTGGATGGGAAAGAAGGCTGTATGCTAGGTTTACCAGCATCACTCAGTGCAAGGTTTCAGTCATTCTTCCTCCCAGATTTGTGTTTGCCCCATCCCTCTTGTGCCTCCTACAAGGATCTGCCTACTTGCTGAAGATGTCAGCTCCCAAACTTTTTTCCTAGGGATTTAAAAGCGCATTTACATTCTCTCTTTTTCAGCTGCTTCCTTCTCAACTGAGCAAAACAGCAAGCCTCACAGATCCTGCCTCTTAGACAGCCTTGGTTAGCTGGGAGGAATCCATCGTCCCTCACTGTCAGTGCTCATCCCAAATGATTTCACAGGTGGGGTACAGCTGACCCATCCCAGTTCCAGAGACAAGATACTGGTCAAAATACTGCTTCCCCTTTGGAAAAGAGCACATACAGGATGTGGATCCCAGGCTAAGATATAAAACAAGCTTCTCTTGGATGAGACCATCTTCTAACATTGACACTTTCAACCCCTTCCCTGAAAGTTAAATAAACAGTAACTACAGTCCTATTGTGACAGGAAATTCCAGCCCTTTGCTCAGGAGAAGTGCTGTCCCCCTTCAGGCTCTTAATCTCTGTATGTTTATGTAATGACTGAAGGTCCTGACAATAAAGTGTAATATCAAAACCAGAGAGAGGTAGGAAAAGGGCAAGAAACAAATTTTTTCGAAATGGTCTCAATATTCATTCAATCCTTTCGGTCCTTGCAGGGGGGGACCTGTATCCTGTCACACAGCTGACGTTGCCCCTAGCAAAATTAGTCACAATGGCCCCATGCAGGCTTTGGATTTATTGTCTGCAAATTTGGCTGGTCTGACCACTGGTTTGAACACCTGTGGAGCCTCAGAGCCCAGACTATTAGATTAATCTGTCAGTCACTCTATATAACAGCCTGTCCTCTCCATCCCAGTCTGACACTCCCTTCCCAAGCTTGGTGTATAGCTCCGAGATCCAGTTTCACCAGAATGTAAACAGTGTCTGAATCCCCCAACTTCCCTGCTTTGCTTCCGCTGTGAGCGCGCATCGGGTATATTGGCTGCTTGAAAAGTAATTATCCTCACTTCCCACCTGATAAATTAAAGACCCCCAGGTTCTTTGCTTAATGGTGCAAAGCGATCCAAAAGTGATTCTCCTGCAGAAGCTGTTAGGAGAATGTCCTAGCAACCCCACACCCCTCTGGACCTCATTGTGCTGGGACGACAGCCTATTAATCAGCCCGACCTGGCTTGGAGATGGCAAAGGTCGTGCTGCGCGAAGTCTAATCGGAAAAACAAATTCCACCCCTCTGAAGCACTTCCTGGCAGGGATGAAGGGGGAGACTCGCTTGGTTTCACACTTAAGTACCTTAAGTATTTTTCCAAGGCTAGAAGACAACTGATGTAAAGGGTTTGTACTTCAAACAGAGGAGCACAAGTCCCCAGGGCTATGTCTAAACTACTCTGAAGTGTGTTTTTTGGAAAGATAGGGAGAATGAAGAGCTCTGTTTGGCCGCTTTCTAGGGAAGCAGGGGTTAAGCCTGCTGGAGCACATGCAGCCCCAGATTGGGTGAAGTACAACCTTGGACCACGCTGACAGATCCACTGCCTACAGGCAGAGATGAAAAGACTGGTCTTAGGCTAAGGATAGTCCTGAAAATTCAGTGTGGCTTGTCAGTGGTTTCCATGTAAGAGAGACTGACCCACATCAAAAAAGAAGTCCAGTTGCCCCAACTCCCCTCTCTGACAGAGGCCAACAATGGGTGCCTGGGGAAGGATGGGTAACTCTCCCAGCATTTGGTGGCTCAGAGGTGCTGTATATGTGATTAGAGGCCATTGATGGATCGCTTTTCCATTAATTTGTCCATTCAAGTATTGAGTCCATGCAAGCTTTTTTTGCTTCCTCAGCACCTAGTGTCAGACTTGAGCTGTTCAATGATGCATTATGTGAAGTGCTTTGTTTTCTTTATTACAAGCCTGTCTCCTTTCAGCCTTACATTATGAGGGCCAAGCTACAATCATCTCCTATTCATCTTCTCTGTTTAGAACTTTGTAATATCCTCTTGCAGTTGTAGAGATGTGCTCTTGCACTACTTGTGACAGTACTGAAATTTTACACCCTTCTTAATTCTAGTCTGTACTACTCATGAAACTGGAATAGTTTATTGCAATGGTTCTAAAATCAGTGAACACAGGAAATAAGAACATAAATTAGATGATCTGTCTGTGAAAACATGTCCTCCAACCTGGCAGGTGGTGATGTTCACAATTTGATAAGCCAACATAAAGTCAAGCCAGGAAAAACAATGCGTATGTTCTTGTGTTCTTAGTACAGGGAAAAAAAACCAAAAACAAAAAACCCCAACCAAACCACAAAACCAAAAAACAACAACCAGCATCTCTGGTTATCTAATATCATGCTTGAACTTTCTGGCCCAAGAAAGTAGTCCTGTAGATGTAGGATTGAATGCACTGGCAAGCAAAGAAGTTGCTGTCATTTGGCTCTATGACAAGAATAGCATTGTATTATACTTGCTTTCCCATAGACTCTGCAATAACTGTACACAGTTAATCTTCTGATCTGTGGTGTAAAATGGCATGTTCCTCCATGGGTGAGAAAAAAATGTGTAATACCAACACCACTTCAGGTGTATCACTCCACAGCACCAACTTTACCTCTGGCGAGGGTTTGCACACATCTAGCAGTGACCCCAGCAGTGACGTTTTCATTGCTGTAGGGAACACAGATCAGCAGATTGTGGCTTGTGATGATAGAATCAGTTTACACTTTGTATTTAGTAGTTTCAGCCTCTTGTTCTTGCTGTAGGTATAATGTTATCGTGTTTGTATCACCAACATCTCTGTTGCTAGTTTGTGATACTGAGCTGTGTTTTATCCACGTACACTCCAGCTGTATAACAGCAATTTAAAGATAAGCCACAGGTGCCACTACTCGCTTTGGTTTTTGGCATGTGCAAAATCCTCCACCTAGCCTTTTAGTCCAGAAGAACTTCCAACTAATTCTGAGCAATTCTGTATTTTTTTCCATTTCTGTTTGTACCAGAGGTGCTTTTGTTTGACTTTTTGGTCATCTGGAAGTTATGCCTCTCTTTGTGTACTTGAATGTATCAGTTTTCAGGAGAGGCTAATAACCTTCCAGCTCTAGTATGTTTGAGACAGCAGGGCAAGGTATGCAGAACTCAGCTCTTCCAGCAATCCCAGACATGATTCAAGTTCCCCAAAACCCTTGATGGCAGACAGTCTCAATTGCTTTCTTGAACTTTGACATCACAGTAGTCTTTAAAGTCTATTTTGGGTGCTGTGGGAGGCAGTTTGGATAGGTCCTATTGTGCCTCAGCTTCCGTGGGTGAGCAAAAGCCCTGTCCTATTTCATAAATGGGTTGAGAAGTCCTGTCTCCATGCAAGCAGTGACATATTCAGACAATAGAGCTGAGAATCAGAGAGAAATGTTCCATGTTCAGACATAGCCGTGTCTAAGTGCCTTGGCACAGCGTTATTGTTGGAGCTTAGGGCTTGCTACCCATCTTGCAGTGGAACAAACAAATGGGAGTGAAGTGAGCAAGAAGCAGAGTTCGTAGAGGTATTACATGAGCAAGTAATGAGAAGAAAGAAGCTGCACAGGTTCACTGGATGAGAGGCTCATCTGGAAATTTCCCAAGGAATGGTTCTGACTAGGCACAGGTTTCCTCTTCCTGCTGGTAATCTGTATTTTAGTGGTACATGTAGCCAGTGGATAGCTAAGCATGGAGTGTCCATGTGTGACTCCTGGTTCTGTGCCTGCCTTTTTTGCCTTCTTCCTTATTCCTGAAGGCTGGGAACATGTTTGTGCCTCTGGGTTACACCTGTATTTTGGGCTAGCCAAACAGTCCCTCCTTTTTAACTTGATGTGAATTTCTCTGTTTTCCCCAGAGAAATGTCCCCATTGTTATAGGCCAACGTACACACAGGCTGTCTTGTTCTGCTCTATGCCAGCTAAAGGACAGAAGTTAAGCATAGGGAACATGCTGACAAGACATCCTGCTTTCATAAAAGGAAAGCAAAGTTCTATTCTTCCATTCCAGATAACTGGATTCCCACCCCACATCATTTCTGTGGGTTGCCACAGCAACACTTGGGATGGCAATCCTTCTTGGCCACCAAGATGATCCTTGTTGGGCTTCTAACAATTTAGAGTATGTTGCAGGTGCACAGAGCTTAGGCCCTGGCTTGATGCTGCTGTAGAGACTTATTTCTCTGGCACTGGGATCACCTGAGCAAAGACTGCTCCTGGCCCTCAGGAACAGCAGTTCCGAACAGTGGGACCTGTTCTGTGAGCTGAGCTGAAGAGCCCCTTGCTCTTTTCCCCTCAAGATGAGTTGAGGCCAGCAGCAGCTTTCTTGAGAATCTGCTACAAATTGCACCCTTAGTGTCCTGATTTTCAGGCTGATCATTCAGTGGAGTGTGGATATTTATCCATGAAGTGCCCATGCAGCTCCTGGGGAGAAGCAGCTGAGGCACTCTGAGGATTGACTGATGAGTTTTATGGGTGAGGCTGGGGTCAACAGGTTGGAGAAAGAGCTAGGCAGAGGCTCCTTGGAAGCAGCTGTTGGAAAGAGCTCTGCTGGAGGGAAGCTGAAGCAGAGGAAGTATATTGGCTAAAGGAAAGGAGCTGTGGCAGCTGCTTCTTGGTCAGAAAGAGTGGAGCTCTATGGACTCGTGTTCTGCTGTCAGTGGGGAGAAGGACAGCTCCTGCTAGACATAGTGGCTTCAGCTCTGCTGTAATTGCCATGCTCTTTGTCTCCTCACCATACTGGGATGTTCCTCCATGCTAATAGCATCACTGTCCACAACTTGTGAGTGGGGTGTGGTGCTTTGGAGCTCATGATACTGATACTAGTTAATACTGGCATGAAAGGAATTGGGTTGTGGGAAACTGAGTCTTAGGCTATATTCTTTACTCCTGTCTCTCCCAGCTAATGGCTCATGGACCACTGCTGGTCCATGAGAACTCAGAAGATGGCCTGTGAAACAGCAGAGGGAAAATATGACTACAGCAAACCCACAGATGCCTTCTTGCACAGCCAAGATCCAGTTTCTGTCCTGGGAAAAAGCAGAGGGGGCTCCAAACTCACTGGAGCCTTCTGGACACAAGGGGTAGCAGTGAATGGGTCAAGGTGCCCTTCCTTGCGGAGGACATTGGCCCCAGCTGACTGCAAGAGAGAAAGAAGAAGGATGTGGGGAAGCGCCTGCCAATGAGTGAGGAGCCAGAGGGGGATTCCTGAGAAGCCCAGAAAGTATTTTGAAAATGGGGACCCAACCCAGCATGGCAAATGCAGCATGACCCTCCCTAACACAGCATGGGGAAAGCAAAGAGCAGCCCAGCTGCTTGGATACTCGACACCAGGATCATGGTCAGCAGCTCTGTTCCCTGGTGCTGCTTGCAGTTGATGACTGAGGGTCATTTCCAGCATGGGATTTCACATGTGAAGCCTATTCAGTGCATGGCAACTGCTGAGACTTTCGGAGGCAGTGACTCGGTTATGGGCTGAGAAATGAACACAAGGAACTGCTGCTAGAAGCCAAGCTGAAGCATGTGAAGATAATAAAATGGATGTCCATAACCGGGACCTTTCCTGGGGCTGCATGGTGCTGACAAGCTGACCCTGGATGTGTCACATCTCTCAGCTTCACAGCTCCTGATGCACGGCACCAGCTCTCCCATATGTCAGGAGTCACATTCCCCACTGCTGGAATGCAGCCACCTCTGGAGCAGAACCCAGCAGCTGTTTAAAGAATTGACAGAAACAAACCAGGGGCAGGATGCGAAGACATAGCTAAAGTGCAGAGGAGAACAGGGAAGGGAAAAATGTCAACCAAGTCCATAGGATGACTGGGATGCTCATAGTCAAATGATAAAGGACATGGCAAGTTACCAGGCATTAGTAGATCTAAAAGAACCACCAGAGTGTTTCCTGTTGGCATGAAGCAAGCACAGAGTAACACAGTTTAGGCCCTTTTACATCTTATATCTTGCCATACTCCCTTATGTTTGTTACAGTTAAGGCTACTAATGTAGGCTGACATGCTGAGTAACTCATGAATCCATGATAACCTGGAAAGAAGCATGATCTCTTTGTCTCTAGCGGATAAAGAATGTGAAGTTTGATTTCTCTCTTTAAGCCAATCTCACCATTAGATCAAGCTGTTAACCGTTTTCTGCTCTTCCAACCCTGTTCCTCAGACCCTCTTGGACACTAAAAGAAAGATAACCTAGAAAATAGCCTAGACATGCCTTAAAATACCATCACATGAGTCAGAAATGATTGGAAGGCTGAGCAGCTTGCGGTTTGAAGGTGCTTGTGTGAGTTTCATCTGCTGAGATATGAACCATGCAAGGGAAGGACCACTCCATGTAACTCTTACTCCCCAGTGACCTGCCCTAAGCCTCTGTTGCAAAGAAAGCACCACACTGGATCATCACATAACTCAATTGGAAGAGTCCTCAGGAGTCCTTTGGATCTGCTTGTTGACTCTGGGGCATCTGTGGAGTGTTGGTCTGGCACAGCAGAGCTCCACTTACCTCCTTCTCTTTCAGGCCAGTCCCGGGTATTCATCTGAGTTAGTCAAGAGTATCTGGACTGGAAATTACCTCCAGGCTCCAGCTTAAAAGGAATTAATTAGAATGAGCCACCAACTGAATCCACCAGTGAAACCGCTGTGTGGGAACATCTGGGGCTTTGTGTGGTGGCACCCATCTGAACAGGCTGGCTCTTGAAAGGAGGCAGGGGGGAAAGAGGAGTGGAAGATTTTGACATGGATAATGGAAGGATGAAGAGACAGGAAGCCCTGAATGCCAACACTGCCATTGGCCCTGCCATTTCAGTCTAGAGAAAGCTACTCTTGGAAAGCCATTTGCAAGCCTCCCCCATTGCATTCAGTGTGCAGCCACAAGAACAGCAGCCGTCTGGATTCCCTCCAGCTGTCCAGTGAGAGAAAGGGAAAAAAAACATTTAGTAGTAGCAGAGAAGAGGGGAAAGAAAAAAAAAGAAAAAAGAAAAAGAAAAGGCCAGAAATCATTTTTCCTGCCACACTATGACACACAGATTTGGGAATGAGGGTTGTGAAAGCTTTTTGTTTAGCTTATTCTTTTCTGGTCTGACAGCTGATAAGTCCCACAGCTCAGAAACATCTGACAGGACTGGCTGAAGTAAATTCATCTTTCATCTGCTCATCATGCTCCTGAAGTGGAGAGTGACAGAGCTGTTCCTCCTCTGCCTGAGCTCTGCTCTCCCTCCTTCTGCTTGTTTCGCGTGCTGTTGTTTGGAGCTTGGGAAAACTGGTTTCCTTCCTGACTACAGCCTTCTCCCCAGGTTCAGGGCAGCATTCGTCTGCCCTTGCACCTGCTCCCTGCAGCTGCAAGCTGCCTCTGCTGAAGCCATTTGCACCCTACCCAGCAGCAGGCTGCTGGGGCCCCTCAAGCTTCCCCTCGACTCCTTTCCCTGTCATATTTTCCTTGCTGCTATTGCAATTAGCACGCTTGTTCACTGCTCTTCTCGATAGCTCCTTCTGCTTTCCCGGCACGCTCCCCTTTAACCTCACCCAACTCCTCGCACGCTTGCTACAACAGGGTTTCTCAGATGCAGCTTTTGAGACACCACTCCTCGTCTTTGCTCTGTGCCCTGTCCCCAAAACTGTTGACCATCCACCTCCTGGGTGCAGAGGTAGTCCTCATGAGCAGTCCTCATGAGCAGTCCTCATGATCTGCTCAGTTTAAAGGCCTTTAGCATCTTCCACAGACTGGTTAGATCTTCACTAGCTCTGGCTCTGCCTAACCTGTCTCATAGCTGCTTCTTGGGGCAGAGATACCCCTGATGTCAACAGTCCACAGCCTTCATAGTGGCTCAGAAAAAGCAAATCCACCTCATATGCACCAGTTACTACAGCATAGATGGTGAGGAATAATTTGCATGCCCTGCAAATTACCACCCCAAGTTATCACTTGTGATTATTGGCACATACTCTGATGCACCCATTGGGTTGGTCTGCTACACCAGTTGGTGTAGCAACCCCAATGGTGGTGCACTTTGGGGAGGACTGTATCAAGACAGTATACCTTTGGCAAACCAGGAATTGCATGGGATGGGAAATCTGAGTGTTTTCATGGTGCATGCTGAGATGACAGTGGTGAAAGACAGCAAGGAGTGGTGTCTGAAATTGGGCTACCTGAGTATGTTTGCGTGTGGGGTACTATTTCTGTGAACTCTTTGCTTTGTTGGTGCCCCAGCATTCCTGATTGTAAAGGTAAGTAGCAACCTTTTATGAGGCAGAGACTACATTTGCAGTTGAGGCCATGTATCATCTAAAACAAAGTGTAGGTTTTTGATGGGGCACTGGCTCACTAGCCTACTAGTAGGTGACAGAGAAGTATTAAAGGTGGCAAAAGAAGAGCCGAAGGCCCCCAGCTACTGAATTGAGACGTTTCATTCCAAAGGCGGGGCTCTTTCCCGCAGACTGGTAGGAAACAAAACAAAGGGAACAATTTAAAAAAACGAACTATAAATTATTTGGATTACAAAAAGCACTGTACTTAGACATAAATTTCAACAGCTAGGAAAAATATAAATGATAATAATAAAAACCCCAACAAAACAAACCACTCTCCAGGCTGCCGGGAAATCTTGTTTTGCTTCCTGCAGCAGAAAATCAATGATCTAATTTCACTTGAACTTGACAGGCTGCACCTCCCAAATAAGGCACACCATTGGATGCACTTGAAAATTAAAAGCTGTTTCGCCATAGTCCCTCCTTTGCATCACAAGGCTGTCATTTTGGTCCCCAGTGATTTGTTTTCTCATGCTTGTGTTTTGCTGGAGAAAAACAAGCACCTGTTTTGTGAAATGGGGCCTCTAACATTTAATTTATTAGTCTTTTTTAACAGGCTGCACATCATGAGTTGTTCTGCCATGGGCTATGCAGTCATTTACTCCCACATCTCCCCCACTCATCCCTTCCCAGTATCAAAACTATGTGGCCAGGTTATGTCTGGCCACCAGCTGGGCCCCAAAGTCTGTGCAAGAAGCTTAGCTGAATCCTCCCAATGTCTCATGGTTGGTCTCACAATATCTGTTTGTATTCTGTAAATTAGTGCAATGTGACCCCTAACCAGGATCCTCACAGTTTTACAAGCAGCAACACAAGTCTTGCCAGGCTAGTTGAGAACCTGGATGGGCTGATAAAAGCTCTGGTAAAATTGCTCTCAGCTTAGTATGCCTGATGGATCTTTGGAATTCAGCTTGAACAACAGAGGAAAAGAAAGAGAGGAGGGGGACCAGGGGAGGGAGAAAGTCTGTCAAGTATTTTGTTGAGTTGCCGGATCTGGTTCAGCACCATTAAGAAAGGGGATATTGAAGAGTGCTTTTCATTCCACCATTTTGCAGTGGGTAATTGCTTTCCACACAGTACATTGGGTTTTGATGTGAGTCCAGCTGCAGTAACGCAAGTTACGGCAGGGGCTGTTCCAGTGCAAATGTGTTATTTGAGTGTCTCTTTGCTCACACTATGACTAAACAGAAGCAGCTGTGGCCAGAGGGCCATCAGTGCTTTGTATCACACAATCTGGCATCTAATGGAAAGTTTTTGTGTTTTCAGTTGGAAAAACTTTCTTTCTCCCATGCTTTTGAAGACATTTATATTTTGCATGATGCAAACATTAGAGTGCCCTGAGAAAAAATTGTCCTTTGCATTTGAGATATAAGTCTGGCACCATCTCAGCCTCCAGTATGACTTCCACATATTATGAGCCTCAGCATGCCCAAGAGCCACCAATGTATGCTGGTCAGGCAAGCCACCTGTACATTTCTGGAGGCTATTGGTTTCAAGAAAATGAGGTAAAACTGGTGTGAGGACAGCTCGGAATAACAAGACTACATTGTTAAGCCAGGGAAAGAAGATCCCGTCAGTCTGCAGCCCTATAATCTGTAGGGATGAAAATTCCCTATTGCTCAGCTATTCAAAACTAGCCTGGAGAAAGCACTGAAAGGGAACGAGCTTGGCTTAGCAGAGAAGTGTAACAGATGTCTCTTACCCTGCTTTAGCTGGGACTTGCACAAAGTTTTAGCCATCAGCAACAAGGAGCCCAGGAGTTTGGGTGAGCAACTCTGTCTCCAGGCGAGTCAGTGAAGTAAAGATACTTCACTGTGAAGTAAAGACATGGTAGTTGTGAAATCTGGGGCTGGCTCTCAAGAAACAGCAGCCAAATATTCTGGGAGATTTTTTGTACATGAATCTGGGCATCTTGTAAAATAGTTTTTAATTTTTTTTGAGATTATTGCCCTTGGGAGCAAGACATTCTTAATGGGTCTACTTGCAGCCTCGACCACTTGACAAAGCAAGCAAAGAAACAAGCAAATGAATGGAAACATAAAGATGGACCATCTAAATAGGCACATTTTACATTTATTACCCTCTTTATAAAGAAGCAAGGAAACAAGAAAGATCTACTCAGTAGAAAACATGGTTCCCCAAAGGTCTCGTATTCCTTAATTGCAGCTAGAAGCAAGTGACTTTCTCAGGTTTGGTGCAATGAGCCTTTGGGAACCACTGAGATTAAAACTCAGGATCTTGAATCCAGCTTTTATTTCTCTCTTGAAATCCTAGACCACACAGCTCATAAGCGTACGGGCACATCAATACGTGTGGAGGGGAAGCTCAACATCACATAGGTGGTCTGCTCTCATTCTGAGAGGATACATATGGTAACAGCGATGAAAACCATGAGTCAGTATAGGGAAGAAGGATGCTGGTTCTGACAAGCCGTCAGCTGCCTGTAACTGTCACCTTCCAAACCTTCCATCTTTCATTTTCTCATTCAAGCTGTTTCTGTTTTTTTTCTTTTTTGACTGGCTTGATGCTTAAACCATAATTTAGCAATGGCTTTCCTTGGTAATTCATTTCACACGTTCATTACAGTCCGTTTGGCTATAAACACATGTGGATTTCCTTTTTAACTCTTCATTTCCTAAGTTTTCAATAGAGAGGTTCTAAAGCTAAACCACAGGAATGGTCTATGTAGCTCTGGTTTATTAAATCTACCCCACTGTGTCAAGTGTCTACATGGCACACAATTACTTGGGCTAAGCTACAGTTATGAGAGAATTCATTTCACCCAAGGGTAGATTAAGTCTGTAGGTGTTTTGTATCATAATGGTGATACTCATGTTACAAGACGAGATGGAAATGCTAAAAATGCTGAAAGTCTTAGGGTCTCCTCAGATCCCAGTACATGCTCTGGAGCTCATGACTTCCAAAGCCAGGTTCAGCCAACTACTTCCTCTCCATACATACTGCATAATCCATGTGCATAAGACTCTGCTAAAAAAGCTGTATAAGTGCTAAAGGTCAAGGTCCTTTGGGGCCATTATGAGAAGTAAAGCCAAGCAACAATTAACTGCTAACAGGCAGAGTGTCTGAGTGCAAGAAACAACAGATGGAAATATATACAGTCGGCTTTATCAGCAACCATTTTTATACCCTCAAGTGATGGACATTTCAGACTACTCAGATAAAATTAGACAGGAAAAAGGAGGAGGGGAAAGTTGTTAGTATCTCAGTCTAGTCGCATAAGGTATTTAGAACCCAGCAGACAATTGCAACTACAGATTAGAGAAAGTCTCAAACTCCAAGAGAAGTCCTGTGGTTTGTGCGTAGAGGTGATGAAGTGCCTGAGGAGTAAAATAGTGAAAGTTTCAGTCTGACACTTCTGCTGTAGAATGTAACTATGTGAAGAAGAATTCAAAAGTCAATTGATTTCTCTGTCTCCTGGGATTTATCATGTTTCTCATTCTTTCCATTTTGGGACACCTGCCCTGTAAAATAAAGTGACAATAGAGCAGCTCCTTACAGTGGATTCTATTTATTGTGAGATGAAAAATCTTCCTCCTTTAGCTTAGTTTTGTTTTCTGGGGAATGTGGAACAGTGGCTGATGAGAGTTTTATCCTTGTCAAGGAAGTATTCACAGGAAAGTTTCTGTGAGGACAGTCTGGAAGGAGGCATGCTGTAGTTGGCCATCAGAGTGGACAGTCTCTTTAGTCCAAGTCTAGAGAGATGGCTCCTGCTTAAACACAAGACTGAGACTTAGCAAATATAACCTCCATGAGGGTCTGTCGTGAGAGACAAGGAAAACAGAACCAGATCACCAAATTCCTCTTTTTTTTTTTTTTTTTGACAGTTCTCCAGTGGAATACAGCATAATCGGTTCAATGGGAGATTTGGGGTCTGGGAAGACAGATTCTTTCTGATAAAGGACGTTGTTTACCAGTCTTCTTATATTCTGAAGCTGGTGGAAGTTTCAAACCCAACCTCCTGCCTCAGCCTTTCCTTGAACATGGTGTTCATGCCCTCTGGCCATCTCAGTGTCTCTCTGTTGACTCCCTTCATCTGCCCTAAATTTCTCTTATACAGTGGGCCCATAACTGTCCAAAGGAGTTCGGATGGAGGCTCGGAGTAAAGAATGAAGGGAAATAATCAGTTCTTTCAATAATTTAAAGTCCACTGAGTCACTGTCTCCTTGGCTGTTGCTCCTGTCCATAGACAGTCACTTAAAGCTGCTAAGTACTGTGCAAATCTCTTATTTGCCCCCAAACTGGGCTGCCAAAGACCTTGTCCATCATTGTGACAGGCTGACAACACCACTGCAAAGGCCTGAGGATTTCCCAGTGGTTTCAATGGTTTTGGCTGCGCTGACTTTTGCTGTTTGCATGTTGCATTAAAGCTCATTAAATCAATAGCAGTGATTCACCAAGGAGGAGAGAGACTAGCCAGTTGTCTAAAACCTAACCTGTAAATATCATGGGGTCTGTTTTGCTTTGCTTTTAGCTGACAGATGAGACAAGTAAAAGGATTTTTTCCCTGTGTGTCCTTAGAGGGAGAGGGATTCCTATTGGCAACTCATACCACGTAAAAGTTAACCTTTTCCCTCAGCCGGGGCAAAGATTTGTGAAAGCCAGAAATCATCTTAACGGCTCCTTTTGCCGCATATCCCTCCAAGCCACAGCTCCAAGTCTTCCTGAGAGCCTGCCCCTCTCACAGGAAGTGTCCCACTGCCTGACAAGCAGATATGAGACAGCATGAAAGAGACGACATGGTCTTAGGTTAAATGTTCCAAATAAAACAAGACTATTTTTACTAAATTTGACCAAAGGCTTCCCTACTTCCTAATCAGAGAGCCTGACATGCTGACTCCCCCAGACCTCGCTGCCCTGGCTCATTACAGCTGTATCGTGAGATATAATTGCATTTTCATAATGACTCAAATCTTTACCCAAGTTCTTAAGTATTTTCAGAAAAAAAAAAAAAAGGAAAGAAGTTAAAAAAAAAAAAGAAAAAAAGAAAAAAAGGCAGAACCCCCCCCCCTCCCTAGTCCTGTAAAATCCAGGCACCAATACTGAGTTGTGTGTGGTCTTTTTTGTCTTTTCTTTTGGCTTCCCTCAAGACACAGCTTATTGCATTGGTCTGGATGCTGTCCTACCAGCACAGTTTGCCGGCCAAGCCCTGATCCCAACAAGAAAGTCACCTTGGCAGGTGCCAAAATAAACGTCAGCCTCCAGCTACCTGTACTGACCGACTGCTGACGCTTCTGTGTGTGTCATGGGCCTCAAGGGTGGAAAGGCAATGCCTTGTCCTTCCACTCCTCTGATCTGTATCAGTCCTCAGACCTGGTCTTTTTTATTCAGGGGGTCGCTTCACAAGAGCTATTTTAAAATGTCCTTTGTTTAGAAAAATGTGGAGTTGTCCAGTGAGAACTGGCAATGCAATGGACAGAGGCTGAAAATTGTGTATGTCTGATATGGAAACTGCATGTGCGCAAGCATGGCTCGTACCTGCAACTTCAGCTTTCTGTCTAGCTTTAGCTCATGTGGGGGTGTGTGTCCCCTCATGTATAGAGTGTATGGGGTGTGTGTCTGTGGGTTTATTCCAAAGGAACGATTTTTGATGTCAGCCATATGGCTCGCAACTGGAATAGCTCTTCCGGGAGCCAGTAAAAAGCTTTTCAATCACACAATCACTCCCATTGGATTTATCAGGTGCAGTTAAAATTAGGAGGCATTTGAAATCATGAGTGATGTGAAAGTGGAAGTTACAGGTCATGCTTAAATTGATCAGAAAATCACAGGAGTCGAGTGGGGAAGGGGTGCAGTCCGGCTGGTTGCAGGCACTGGTTGCATGCACCAAAGCGGCTGGGGAAGCCAGGGCTGGCAGGTGCACAGGAGCATTGCTTTGTTCCCCCCTGCTTTACAAGCTGCAGTGGTTGTTTTTCCAGATTCCACCATATAAAACAGACCTGTCTCAAAGACCTGTTTCTAAGTCACTTGAAAGGCTGCTAATGACTTGCTTGGGCTCCAGAGCCTGCTCTGCTCAATATGGCTTCAATTTGGCTCCTGCTTTGGACTGTGTGAGTAGGCATACTTGACTGGATCAGGAGACTTTTCCTGCCCTGGATGCATGCCACACCTGCAAGCTGTGTTCTTCGTTTTCTACTAGAATTATTCCCTGTAAAGGATGAATTTCAGTTAAAACAAACAAATACATAGGGTCTAGAAGAGCCCAGCACTTTCTCTGCATGCACTGCAGCGGATCTATTTAAGGTTGCCACATTTCAACAAGTGAGGACAAGGCTAAACTTTGGAGATGACTTCCAAAACCTATGCAGATGTTAAAGCACTGAGGACAAAAATTAAAGATAAAAAGCAAATAAATAATAGTCCAAAAATCAGAATTAAAAACGGAAGGAGAAAGGAGAAGGGGAGAAATAGCAGTGCTTTTTTTTTTCCCCAAAGACTTGTGGAACAGCTGACTGAAATGTCAAAGGGAAACAGGTTTTGGAAGTTGTATTTCAGCTCCGCAAACTTGTTTCTGTGCCCTTTCCTGGTTCAACATCTGCAACCCATATTTCATCCCTGTAGAGCTTGTTGGAGGACTTCATTTCCCAAAAGCGGGGAAGGTGACACGTTATGTTCAGAATACACGGGTTCAGATGTTGATTAGAGTTCATAAGGGGAACAGCTTAATGGTTTCAGATGAGCAACAAGACCTTCAGCTAATGCTCGGCCCAAGCGTAATGCTCTAGAAATGGGTTCAGAAATCCTAGCGTGAGTGGAAGCTGTTGTATGATTTACACTGGGTGCATGGGTTTTTCTGGTTGTTTTAAGCCTTTTTTCCTGAGGAAGCAAAGCCTATGCATCTGTGTGCAAGGATGTGTGTGTGCCGGTCTGCCTGTGCCACTCTCAGGACTTTCTGGGTCCCAGTTCGCCTCCTGGCTGCGAGAGGAGCACAACTACCAGCAATGTTACATCTCTAAAAGCTTGGCTGCTGGTGAGACCAGGGCTCTCACTGCTGTGCAGGTGGGAGCGTGAGGATGCCTCTTCTTACACACCACAAAGACATGTTGGTTCATCCACAGGGAAAATTGTAATGGAGACTTGCACCTAAAGGGACAGTGATAGAGGGCAAAATTAAATGAAGCTAGCAGTAGTGCCAACTCTCACAGAGCTGCTGCGAACAAGATGTAGTGGGAATTACAAGAATACGAGGAAAATAGTCAGAAGTGCACTGTTGGTATTCAGTGAAGGGAGTGGATGGACAGCATAGGTTCCCAGGCCACCAGGATGGTTCGAAAGTTTTATTGCTGGTACCTACAAGCCCAGAAGAAAAACTGCCAGGATTTATTTCCTTCCTGCAGGGATATGAATGAGTGAAGTCCAGAGGCAGTTAACCTGGGAACGCTTAAAAAAGATAAATCTGTTGAAAGTCAGTATTCCCCTAAATCAAAGAACTTGAGAGAGGGATTTTTCATTAAAAAAAACAAAAGAGAGAAAAAAGAAGCAAGAAAAATGCATTTTTGCCAAAACAGTGTGACTTCTTTTTAAAAAATACCAAGCTCTTCTTAACATGATTTTTGCCATTCTTTTTTCCCCAGCTCAATAGAAGAAAAGTTAGCACTTAGATTTGTGTTTTTATTTTCTAAAGCATGAAGGAAGAAATAATTCTGTATCAGGAAACCACAATAATTTTCAGGGCAATTGGTTTTCTCTCTACACTAAAATATAGGATATGATCATAATACAATGATGCACATTTTCTCACATAAGAAAGCCCCAGATCGCTTCCTGATCAGACTGAACCTACAGCTTTTCTGGTGGAGAGAAAACCTTACAATAAGTTTTTGACAGACACTGCTGGGCTTCTCTCCTGTCCCACCTTCAGCTGGGATACTGAGTCCTTCATAAGGAAGCAGTCACCCTGGCAGGTGGATGTGGTTAGCTGCAGCCATGTCAGAAGCAAACATGGTGTGTCTCTGGGGAGCAGGAGGAAGGAGAGTTCATTTCGGAGACAGAAGGCATCTGGGAAGCAAAATCCAGGAGTAGCTATACTGTCTTCTCCAGGAGCAAGTTCAGGCTCTCTCTTTGCTTGGTTCGTTGGGTTTGTTGCTGTTATTCTTGTTGGAGAGGCCAGGAAAGTCCCAGAAGGACACAGCAGAGCTGTGATC
>JANHGB010043909.1:0-10650 GCA_026283785.1 Coracopsis vasa
ACCTCAGCCAAGTACCACAGCTCTGGCCTGCGTGGTCTGCAGGGGAATGAGGCTGAGGGAAAAGGGTCCAGCAAGGGTGGGGTGTGCCCTGCCTGCTGCTTGGCTGCACAGTAACAGCAGACAGCAGTGTGGGGTGCGGCAGGAGGGGAGCTGGTTTCTGATAAGGGAGCCCCTGATAAGGGCTGTGAAACCTGCTGCTGTGTGAATAAAACTTGATAAGAGCTAGGACAGTGAAGCCCCCAGTGGGGCCCTTCAGGACAGAAGTCTTCTACTCTCCTTTATGTGAGAGGAGAGCTCCCACCCTGCTTCCTCCACACACACTTAGGAACAGTTTCCCATGTGCCTTGGACACTGGCTTTTAGGTGAAACACTTGGACAAGAAATATACCTTTCCAGCCTGATGACACTGGCATCTCAGGAAGCTTTAGGTTAAGGCCAAAATTTGGAATGGGAGAAACACTTGCAGACATGGCTGTGTGAAAGTAGTCAAACAACAGCAAAATATCATCCCCCAAGCCAGCCAGCACAGCCTATACCTTACAAGGGCCTGGGCAGGGAGGAGGGTATGTTTAAGGGAACAACAGGACCATGACCCTCTGAACAGGGGAGGAGAAATAAGAGGTAGGTATGTGTGCATGTGTGAGTGTGCAAAAGTCACCTGGCTGGTACCTGGCATGCCCAGTGGTCCCATGCCCACAGCTGCCAGGAGAATGGGGGAGGCCCAGCTGGTCATGGCATCCGGTCATGAGCTTGCTTGCTTGGCTTGGATGCCTTGGGTGCTTTGCAGCTGACAGGAGCAGGAGATGGTGAACAGAGGTCCTTGTTGACCTCCTCTTCTGCACTGGACCAAAGGTATCAACATGGGAGCATCATTTGGTGGTGTCTGTGAAGGAAACTGGCTGCTGGCCTGAGCTGCTGTTCCAAGCAGCTGCTTTTCCCCCATCCACCCCCAACCCCCTAAAACACTAGGACAGACCCATCCCTGTCTTGACTTCTGACTATGAGGAACAGGGAAAGTGAAGCTTTGAAGACTTTGGCCCACCAAGGCTTGGCAGTTTACAGCCATACAGCTCAAACCTTAGGAAGCTCTCTGCCTTATGGCCTGTTTACTTCTGCAGTAGCAGAACAGCTAGAAGCACAAGGCATTTAGATACGGGGGGTAGGGAACAGAGCTACCATTAGCTGCTGGGACCAGAAAGCAGCTTGGTGTGTTCTGCATTGAATGGAGGAGGAGGGAGAACCTCCTGATGCTTCAGATGCCTGTGAAAATGGTCAGCAAGACCTTTCAAGATAGGATCCAGTGTATTTTGCATCACAGCAGCATGATGGCAAGAGTTTTGATTGCTTCACTGCTATTTGCATGGGTGGCAAAACTTAGCCACAGTTTACTTTTACTAGTTCTTCTGTTCCACAGAAATGTTGTGGGCTTATGCTTCTGCTGGAAATGGTGGCATAACAATACATGTGTTGGAGCATGGCAGTCTCTTCCCCACCTCTTCCCACTACTGAAATCTTTGTGCTCCCCACTAAAACCAGAATTGTGCAAGCCATTCTGTACCTCCGTAGCCTTCCCACAAAGCCCCAACCCATGTGACTGCTCAAAATGTCATCTGTGATCTTCAGGGCAGTGGTGCACCTTCTTCAGGGCTTTACATTTCTTTCATTAGATATAACTAGATGCAGCCCCAAAATTAAGCCTAAAATTCAGAGCAATTTTCTGGATTACCATGGTCCAAAGCAAGAGTTACACGATCAGGGGGCAGTTCTCATTTAAGGTGGTTATTTCAGTAAGGCAGAGATTGCCTTCTGCTCTCCGGTGACTGCAGAGGAAAAAGTATGGATGACGAGGTCAAACCAGACACCTAAGTTTCAGCCTGATGAATCAGGGTGATGAACTTCACCATCACCTCTAGCTGGAACCAGCCTTTATGTATAATTTCTGTTTACTTTTACAGAAACCTATGCATAGTGAGCATGATAGGACTGCTCCTGTAAGCAAAGGAAAGACAGGAGATTGTGTCCAAAACGCCTGGGAATAGCCTACAGAAATGATGGCATTGAAGTATTGCCAGTGATTTTTAGCAAACATATTCAATTCCACAGTATATCTGACAGCAAAATATAAGAATGAGAAAAAAAAAAAGTTATTCTTGTTTCTTTCCCTCCCAATTTTTAATAGATACAGACAATTTAGACTTGGATCTACCCTTCTGTCTGCATGACTTAATGCAGGAGTGTTTGGCTCTGCCTTGGATTACTGCTTTCTGCTCATACACAAAAGACAGGCATGTAAGTATGTGTCAGAGAGCAAGCTGAAGCTGTGTTTTTCTTTCTGTGTGAACAAGTCCACCATCTTGCCACTGTGAAGCAGAGAAAAGCAGTAAAACCTGGGCTGCTTGAGCCCTGAGCAGTGCAAGGGGCCAGCTTGCATCCTGCCACTGCCCCCTGCTTCCAGCTGGCCCCTGCCTGGGCTGCACCACCCGTTCACTCCTGAATGAGGCAAAGGTTTTTGTTTGCTTTCCTGCTATTTTAAAGGTTGGCATAGTCACCCCAAATCTATTTTTCTTAGTTTCTCTCTTCAACACCCGTTATTAATTCCCTGCACTATCAGTCATGAAATACCACATGGAAGTCAGTACTTTGCCATGAAAGACAGGCAACTCAGATGGCCTTTGGAAACTGGATATTTGAATGAATATTGCTGAGCCAAAGGGTTACAAAGAATGCTAAGTAAAGGATCTCTCACAGAGACCCACTGGAAGCATGGTAGAAAACAAAAAATGTAGAGCTGCTTCAGGGACTTTCCCACTCTGCTTGGTGCAAACATCTCACACCAAACAAAGCAGCAGCTTCTAAAGCCCACTGAAAGAAGTTTACCAGTGGGAATGAATGCCCCTTGTGTCTTTTGAAATGAGCCCATGCTCCTGAACATGCAATTATGAACATCCCCCAACAAGCCAGCATCTCTGACAGTGACAGGTAGTAGTAATCCCAAAACAAGGAGCAAGGAAGCAAAAAGCTGGAAAATGCAGCTTTCTTATGCCTCAGTTCAGGAAACACTGCTTCTAATTTATCTGACATTTCCTGCTCATCACTCAGAGTGATGTGACTCAAACCCTTCCAGATACAGTCATTGCTTCTTTAGTGACAGAAAGTGATCTCAGTCATAGGTCTCTGATATAGGGAGCTGAGGCATACAAAAACCAGCTACAGAAACAAGAGCTGTTTCTTGGAGTGCTTGGCAGACACCTAGTAACTAGGTGTGTTTGTGGTTCACAGTGACATTGTGAGCTACTGCAGAGCTTTGGAAGGAAAGGTAATAATAGCCTTTAGTGGCTCATTGTGGCTAATACAACATGTAAAACGAAGTAACAGCTTTGTGAGCTCATCTCTCTGTGGAATCATACACTCAGATCAGGTAGCAGAGGCTTGGTTAACACTACTGTGAATTCCTTTGTGTTCCTAACAATAATCCATCTAAGAGCTGATGCTGATGTTTACCATTTTACAGTATAAGAAACACAAAGTATTAGAGTAGTTACAAATCACACTGCTGGCTCTGTACTTTGCTTCCAGGTGACCAATAACATCAAGTGTATACATAAATACCTTGTCATTGTTGCTTCACATGGCTTACCCATGAACAAATACAGTAGTTGTCTTAGGATTTTAAGTGATCCCAGGGGCGAGGAGATAACGGTGTATATCAGTATGTAAGAAAGGAATGTTTGAGACAATCCTACTATTCCCTTGGCATTGCTACACACTAAAATCTGGAGATGTTTCTGTGTTTAAACTGGGATCTCAGATCCTGGCAGACTACAGTGACAGATGAGAGATTAATACCTGTCATGCCAGGAAGCAGCTTTAAGATTTCACAACACCACATGTCCTCTACAAAGAATGAGAAAAAGGCTACCAGTATCATTTAAATCACTCAATACCGCTCTGAAAAGGCATCCCTTCAGTTAATATGTATTCTAGGACAACAAGCATGAGGTAGAACTATTCCAACCAACCTATAAATCAACACCCATTAAAGCAAGTTACAACATAGTTCTCCCTCAGTAAGTTATGGGTTAAATGTGTCCAATATTACAAAATACTTTCACAATTGCAAGTGACATGCTTTGTACATTTACATTTTTCTATACAGTGGACCAAATATAGCATGTTAAGTGCTTGGAAGTGCTGCCATAATTGGTGCTGCTTTCTCTTGCAGCAAGGGCTGAGTTTGGGTCAGTTATCTCCATACAATAGTTTCACTTAATGAGAAAGACACGACCCAGATTTCAGATGATATTAGTAAGCTGAAAATTCTGAGGGTTGTTGCCATAGCTACTTGAAATCTCCTGTTAAGAAAAGGTAGTAAAAGAGGGAGGAGGAAGAGGAGGAAAAAGTAGGAAGAGAGCAGTATCATGGTTGGGGTTAGACCATGTGATAGAGAGAGGCAATGATCTTGAAGGAGCAAGACTTCAGTGATAACACACTGAGCAGGTTATCCAGGAAGCCAGTATTTTTGCCTTGTAGTTAGGGTTGATTCTATAGACATTGGTTATTTTTAAGTGGTTACCACAGTGACTAAATGCAATGCACTGGCAGGTATTATATCAGCTAAAGCAGAAAGGTATCTGGTAGGGAGAGAAAGATTTCTCCACAATTCATTTAATAAAGCAAGGGCCTCATTTTAGAACACCAGAGTGCTTGTTTTTCCACTTTATAAACAGTGAAACTTGCAGCAATCATATTTAATCAGAATAAACATTTTAGCACCTGAGTAAGTTAACAGCAGAAATACTCCAGCTTTATACAAGCAAACTGTAGACATACTACATTAGATAGCATTGTTGCCCAACTGCAGACAGGATCAAAATACCCAGTGAGATACAGGCTGAAAAACTAGGACAGCTGGTGACTGTGTTTGTGAGTCTTTCCTGTTACCATTTTATATTGTTGGTAGCCTGTCATTTTAGCTCAGGGAAGGCACTGGAGTAGTTGGGAAAATTGCTCTGTCCTAATCTGAGATTGTATTTTATAAACACTTCTATATCAAAATTTGTCTTGGTCCCAGGCAGCAAAGGACTCTTCCTTTCTTGCTGCCTTCTCTCAATCTGTAAGCATATTGAGACTTTTTTGTCCCTTCCCCCCTCCAGTTCTCTGTATTGGCGTCCTTGCTCAGATAGCATCATTGTGCTTTGTAGGGAGAACAAAAGATAACTCACAATGCTATGGAGAACTACATTTTACTAAGAATGCATTTTCTCTGAGAACTGTCAGGCTGTATGTGCAGTACTGTGGCTAAGAGTTTCCTGCTGGTTTTAGAGTAGGGAAAGCTCACTTGTTCACACAAGTTATAGAGGCAAAATTGAAAAAAATTATATATATACACACATACACCATACATAGCAGCATAGCTAAAATGATTATATAGCATAAGAGTTGTGGGAAGTTGAACAAAATTCACTATAGGCAGCTGTTGTTACCCTGATTAAAGAAGCCTTGTGAGTTATCTCTTCTGACCCCACAATTACAATTATTGCTTTCTGTCTATTTATTATAGCACTACCAAATGACCTCCACATTTGACTCAGATCAGCGAGCTTCTAGCTCATGGGCACACAGAAACATTTTTGTCACTGTACAACCTGATGGGCTGCGAGACATCCATCCCCAGGCCCGAGTTCTCCATCCCAGGCTAGGCCTTTGTCCCTTCAAGGCCCATGAAGGATGCTTTGCTCCACCCATTCCCTTTTTTTTTGTAGAAGCCTGTATGGATTGCAGGAAGCATCACAGGCTTAAAACCTCAAAGCAAGTTAGAGCCCACTTTCCACCTGCAATTCACTCTTGTACTTACCCAGTATGAAAGAACTTGAATCTTGTCATGGTGAATGGATAGAAATATATGGAAGAAAAAGGTAGAAAGAAATACATAAGAAACTATTGTGCAGGCAACTACCAGGAAAATGAGGAAATAAACTCTTGTAAACAGTATTCCTTAGGTGGGGAAGTTAAGACAATCAACAGCTAATGAACAGAGATAAGAGCACCAGGTGGGGTTAGAGTATTACATGTATTACAAACTTTACCCAAGAACAGGCCAAACCACCACATTTCATACCTGTGAAGTTTAACACTCCTAGAGGTTTTTTTTCCAGAAATAAGAGAACAAGGTGGCAGGATAATCAGCTATCCTTATCTGCTTGCATCTCACTCATTTATACACAAGTCTAACACTTCTTATATTCCATGAGATGGGGACAGAAAGAAGATGACTACTTTTGTTACAAGACAGCAGTATTGAAAGAACAGCTCAATGCACCAACTTTTCTAGAGCAACAAGTAGCAGTCAGTACTAAGTTTTACCTATACAGCAGAGCATGCCCTATAATAGAGCATGCCCTCATGTATGCCCATTACAAAATTCAGCCACTGTGCAATTTGGATCACAGTATCAGTCTACAATTAAAACAAGTCTTTTAATTGACCATCTTATTTCTAGAAGACAGTATGCAATACTTACTCAGCATAATGAGAGCCCTGAATTCAACCTTGACTATCACAGCAGGAATACTCAGTCAGGTACCCACACCCCCTTTTTCTGGCAGTGGCAGGAAAGTGCTAGGTGTTAAGATCCAGAGGACACTTGCCTAAACATAGTATATACAAAGGATAATAACTTACTTTTCCAGCCTGTTTATGCTTAATGCTGTTACAGTAATAAACTGATACCCCATACTGAAATTTCAGTTCAGGATCTAGTATCACAATATGACAAATAAAGCTTTTCAAAATGTTGAAAGGATTTATTGCCATTTGGAACATATTTATTGTTCAAAAACACTGAACTGAATTAAAATCCATCACATACATTCTTTGTTATCTATATCTTTACAGTGATGTAATTTTCAGGCAGGTCATGCAGGGAAGCCACTCTCCCAATAACATCCAAAACTACTGAAAGGCACCTTGTGTCTTTCAGATCTTACACTCCAAACAAGCTTAAGTTTTTGTCTGTGTAAGGATTACATACATCTAGGACAACTCAAACAGTAGGAAAAAAAAAAAAATCCACTTAGAACTTCTTAGAGAACAGTACCAGACCTTGTTGCCTTCATTCATTCAGTGCTATGCTTGTGCTCTTCCAAGTCTTCTTCAAATAATGTGCGACTTAAAAATGGATCTTAATGAAGTCTCTTTAATGAGACAAGACATGCAGTAAGGGAAGGAGGATAGCTGGTCACTTCCAGGCTGCCTAGCTACACATTTGTTCTTGTAGATTAGCAAGCCACTGCTTAAGTTAAAAAAAAAAAAAAAAAAAAAAGACAAAATAGGAATGAATGCACCCAAGTTAAATGGCTTTTAAGAATGTTAATACCATGATACCACCTACAGTTACTAAGCCATCATACACCGCTTTTGTAGACTGTTAGATAAAAAAGTTGATTTTCATATATTGCTTGTTATTCAGATGTCTAATTTTTTATTCAAAGGGTAGTTATTAAGGACCTGTAAGGCAGCAAAACTTCAAATGCAATGGTTTACATTGCTGAATATTACTCTCAAAAAGGCAAGATAAAGAAAAATTAGTAGAAGGATTCTTGGTGGGGTCATTCATAGTAGGTGTTTTAACCCCATTGTAATTGTCACAGCAACTGTAGATGGCAAGTCTTCCTTGGTTGTAATTCAGGATAAGCACATTCCATGGCTTACTTCAAGTTAGATATTTAGTTCTTTTTCTCAAACCTGCCAAGAGAAGATAAAGTTTTGTAAGAGTGAGTATTCAACTACAATTGCCATAAAGAGTCTGGACTTAAAATACAACTTTAGGAATGAAAGACATTTGGCCAGTTACTTATGGAAAAGCATGTCCATTTGCAGTTTTGCTTACTTTTTAATTTATAGTTCAGGAGGCTTCATCCTCCTGTTACTCCCCATCAATTTCTTGGAGCCAAAGTAAAAAGAGCCAGAATCCTGACTCACAAGCACTGCCTAGGGCAGTGTCTGCACTACTTGCTACGCAATGAGGGTGTGAGATTACTTGCAGGCTGGTCCCCAGTCGCACTCAGTTGTATCTACCTGATATATAGCAGAGTCAGCTTAGAGAGGTTTTCCTTGATTTCTGTTTCAGATATACAACCCCTTCCAATGTTTCCATCTCAAAAATTAGTCACTGAGACAGACACATACAGACTAATCAACACAATACATGAAACAAACCCCAGAATAGCCAACAGCTGCATAAGTCCTATCTACATCCATGAACATAAGGGTTTTCATCTTTCCTGTGTATTCCTCGGAAGTGTCAAGGGGAATGCAAAGCAACAACTCATAATTAGCCTAATGACAACAAGCTTGTTAATAGGTTTTCAAAAGGTAATGATATTACACAGGTATCAGAAGCCATGCAAGGGTTTCCACTACAGTTAGAAATCTACTGACAGAGTATTCCAAGAGCCATCAGTTTATAAGTTCCCTTTTTTGATATGTGACTTGCCTGTATTTGATCAGCCGTCCTCCTTGAATAAGTTGTGCAACTTCATTACTGAAGTGGCATGCAAAAAGAAGCCAGTTCCTTGGCTGCACTTTGTAGGCAAATCTCATGAAAGCCAAGGAGTAAAAGCACAGTGCTGCAAAGCATGATAGATATCATTAGTAGATTTTTAATACCTGCTTTTTGTTGAGGCATAATTTTCATACTAGTGGAATGTAATGAGAGTTACAAGGCTTCCCACTTCTTTTAAGTTTCCCAATAGTCCTACAAATATGTCCACATTAATGATCCAATGAAGGAAAATACACACCAGTACTCATTTTTGCTACACAAGAATATCTACAGGGGTACAGCTTTCCACAAAAACTCTGTTCCCTCATATGCTTTCCTGTGATACAACTGAGTCTTTAGTTTATTACCTGTTCTGGCTTCAGCTGGGATAGAGTTAACACTCTTCCTAGTAACTGGTACAGTGCTGTGGTTTGGCTTTAGTATGAGAATAATGTTGATTACACACCGATGTTTTAGTTGTTATTAAATAGCACTTTCCCTGATTAAGGACTTTGCAGTCTCTCATGCTCTGCCAGTGAGGAACAGCACAAGAAGCCAGGAGGGAGCAGAAACAGGACAACTGACCCAAACTAGCCAAAGGGGTATTCCATGCTACAGCACATCATGCCCAGTATATAAACTGGGGGGGAGGTGGGAGTTGTCCAGGAGCCGCCAATCACTGCTTGGGAACAGGCTGAGCATTGGTCAGTGGGTGGTGAGCAATTGTACTGTGCATCACTTGTTCCCTAAATTTTACTCCTCTCTCTTTTTCCTATTGTTTCTATTATTATGTTTTACTTTCAGTTAAACTGTTTTTATCTCAACACACAGGTTTTGCTTCTTCCGATTCTCCTCCCCATCCCACAAGGAGCTGGGGGAAGGGGAGGAGTGAGCAAGCAGCTGTGCAGTACTTAGTTGCCAGCTGGGGTTAAACCACAAGACTACCTAAACTATCTCAGGCAGAGAAAAAGAGTTAATCCCAATGAGACATGGCCTGTCTTACACAATTATTCTGACAACTTCTAGGACAGAGTATTTTTAAAATACTAATTACTTAGATACAGTTCTTGCTGGGAACATTTTAAAATGGACTTTAAGAGAAGGCAGTTTCTATCCCCAGGAAATCATGAACATTGAGAAGCATAAAGCTTTGTTATCTGCTTTCCAGGAACATAAGAAACAATTTTAATCTACTCTATCATAATTGCATTTAAATACAGGAAATTACAACCAAAGATGTCAGTAGCTCTGCAAAGTTCTGACAGGCTTAAAGGAGGAAAAAAAAAAAAAAGCATGAAATTAACTGTCCAAGGAAAACAGCCTCTTTTAAAGTACAGAACCTAAAAGATGGGAGAAAAACATTTGTACACACACCACCCTATGTATATTTATAAAAATTAAGTGTGTCTCAGCTTGGCTGAACTGGGTAGCTGCCAACAAAACACTATTTGCAAAACAGTTTCACTATGCCAGAGACTATTCTAAGCAGTCTTCCATCTTGAAGAAGCTGATTAGGACACTGAATTACTGTAAGCAGTAAGCAGAACCTAGTGTAAATTTGCATAACCCAAAGCTATTTGCTTGGGAAAAGAAGAATTAATCAGAATTATTAACTGAGTTAAGGAAGAAAGTAATACAAAAGAATTTGAATGTAGAGACATATATAGGCAAAAAGCTACACATGGTCCAAAAAAAGGTGGAAAAAATATTGTTCATGCATTTAAAAAACATTTCTCACTATTCCATTAAGAATCACACTAGCCTCTCATAGGCAACTGCTTTGCAAGGAGTTCATCTCCCTTAACTGCTTTTTGCACTCTGAAGACCAACCATTGCCATTTCTTCACTTTGTCAGTGTTGATATTTAAGTCGCACAAAACATCATTGTTCTTCATACAAAGAATAAAGTTAGGTAAAGAGATAGATACATTCTGAACTGGTGTGTGTAGTAGTATAAGATACCAAAAGAATTATTCTTTGGGAGCGAGTCTGGTGATCAAAACTGCCAAGACTCAAGACCCACATTCCCTACTACTGGAAAGCTCTCCGGAAAAAAAAACAAAACAAAACAAAAAAAAAAAACCCAAAACCCCAACAACAACAAAAAA